>PVLC010043413.1:0-12601 GCA_004027655.1 Graphiurus murinus
CTAAAGATAAAGATATAATGAAGAACAATATTTATTATAGGATGTAGTATAAGTGACATAAATTCTGTCATAGTGAAAAAACACTATTATCTTGCCTAAAAAATATATATGTAAATGTAATTGTAGAAGTTGAGGTCCTTACATATTAGAATTGTAGAATTAACACTAAAATAAAGCAAAAAAATATGGAGAAGAGGATTTAGGAATAAAGGACATATTTTATTTTCTGTTTTATTTCTTTCTATATTTTCTACTTGTGTTCATTTATTAATTTTAAAATAATATAGATAGATTTTAAAAAGCTAAAGCTATGATACTATGGTGAAAGAATTAAATGATATGGGAATCTGAGGAATATCAAAGTCAGCCTAAGATAGTAAAAAATATTACATAATGTATGAATCCATTTATGAACTTTCTATATTGAAAAAAATGTGTACCATATTGTAGTTTAATGGAGTGAACTTACTTAATTTGAGTTATAAAATTAAACTCATGTCAATACTACATATGCATTCATCCATTCCACAAACATCAGTTAGTGTGGAGTAAATCTCAGTCTGTTATTCTTTTCTATTTATCCCTGATATGCTTCAAGGTAGTCTAAAGGAAATCTCACAATCAGTTTGTTGTCTGAAGTTAATTATAATTATTTTTATTTGTTATTTTAAGTAAAATGTTTTGAAACTAACAATAATTATTAAGATTATCCTCTTCAGTAACAGGCTTTTTCTATAACACATAACCAGTGGTCATAACCTCATGAGACAGGCCTCCGGTTGTGATTTTAAGAAAATAATTTCTCCCCACATGATCCTGGTGTGCACTTTTGGTGAGAACTGCCGACCTCATTCAGCCTTTTCATTAAACAAGTGGAAACCTAGGCCCTGTAGTTCAAATGCTGAGTAGTGACAGAGCATAGATTGAGTCCCAGCATCATGTATTTCTTAATGTTCTAGTTTTGGAAAACTGTGATCTCTTTAGTTCTTCTGCTAAATGTGGTTTCCCTTAGAGTGCTTTTCTGACTATTTCTGCTATTTTAGCTTTTATACTGTTATTTTAAAAACTTTTTTTTCTGTACTGGGGATTGAACCCAGGGACATTCTACCTTCAAGGTACATCCTCAGCCCTATTTTTAATCTTTATTTTGAAACAGGGTCTCACTAAGTTGCAGAGGATCTCGCTAAGTCACTGAGGCTGGCCACGAATCTGCAATCCTCCTGTCTCAACCTCTCAAGTACTGGGATTATAAGTGTGTCCACCAGCCTGTCTAAAAACTTTTAAAATATCATCAACATACTCTCAAACATACTCTCTCCTTAAAGAGACTTTAAATCAACCTTCCCAGTTCCAGCCTCACTCTCATTTTCAGTAATACTCAGTATTTTGAATTCATGAGTTAATACTAATCTGCCTACTTTTTTTCTATACTTTTATTGGTGCATTAAATCTTATAGTCTCACATCATTATGAGATAGTAGTGATAGTGACATATATGCACACAGCACCTGGTGAGTCCCCCTTCCCCTTCCTGGCTCCTTCTTCACTCCCCCCTTCCCCACATAGGATATTGAGATTGGCACTGGTGTTCTCACGTATGTACAGTGTCCATGGAAGACTTTCCTTCCTTAATTCTCTCTTGGTTAATTCACCTCTGTGACTCTACTGGAGTTTCTCCTCCATTATCTAAAGTCCTTGTATCCAGATTATTCCCTAGCTTCTGCATAAAAAACAAACATATGGCCCTTTACTGTCTACTATTGGCTAATTTCACATATATATATATATATATATATACATATATGTATATATGTAAATGACCCTTTACTTTCTATAACTGGCTAATTTCACTTAACATAATGCTTTCCAGGTTCATTCATTTTCCTACAAATGATGTAATTTTGTTATTTTCCTTTTATTGCTGAGTAGAATCCATTGTGTTTATATCCCATAATTTTGTAATCCAGTCATCTGTTTATGGACACATAGGTTGGTTCCATATTTGGCTATTGTGATTTGTGCTGCTATAAACATGGATATGCATGTATTACTATAATATTTCTGATTTTAGTCCCTTTAGAAAGATACCCAGGTGTAGTATAGCTGAATCTTATGGAGGATCCATTCCCAGTTTTCCGAGGAACCTCCATACTGATCTCCATAGTGGCTGCACTAATTCGAAATCCCACCAACAGTGTAGAAGAGTTCCTATTTCTCCACATCCTCACAAGCATTTATTGTTGTTTGACTTCTTGATCATTGCCATTCTAACTGGGGTTAGATAGAATCTCAGTATAGTCTTGATTTGCAACTCCCTGATTGCTAATGATGTTGAACATTTTTTCATGTATTTATTGGCCATTTGTGTTTCTACTTTTTTTTTTTTAAGGATTAGGTCTACTTCTAAATTAGAATTCTGCTTGTCTATACTAAATCAGTTTCCAGTTCACCACCTACTTCCCAGCACCCAAACCTTGGGTAGTATCTTTACCTTACCAGTTTTTCTTTTTTTAATCCCTGCATGCCTCTACCTTTTGATATTCCTTCCCTGCCACTCCTTTATTAAAAATATTCATAAGTCTCAAGCAATAGCAACAACAAAAAGACATTTCCAATTATACATCAGAGTGAGATTCAGAGTGAAAAAAATATACATGCACAATGCACCACTAAAAGTATATTTAAAAAAGAAAGCTGTGTCAAGGACTTTCCTAGATTCCAATAAATGCCACTGAACTGAAGAAATAAAAAAAATTTTCTATAGCACAGAATCACTGATACATTAGTTAGGCAACAAAATTAAGTTACTGCTCTTAAAATTGTGTGTATGATAAAACTGTTATGTTCATGTGTTCTTAAACCCCTTAACAGGGTAACTATTTCTTCTACTTTGTCAGAGGTTTGGATTATGCAAATCATTAGATAATAGTACCTTTATCCTGTCTTTCATTTTATCTGGGGTATAGGAAAATTTTCCTTTTGCTAATGGTTTTCAATGAAATTAAATTCCCTTGTAAAACTAATACTGTATAGCATCTAGGGGTATCAGAAGAACTTCCTTAATGTTAGGGAGAAGTTAGTTATAGTGTTAAAATAATTACTATTGTTTATTGACCACTTCTTTGTGTCACTTGCTTTACAAGCATTATCTTTTAATCTCAAAGTGCCAAAAGTGGGGATTGCTGTCTCCTTTTAATAAGTGATGACATAGCTTTTGTAAGGTTAAGTATCTTGCCCCCCATGTTATAGTTGGTGTTAAGGCATACTATTCAAAACAACTTTAAAATCCATTCTTTCCTGCTTTTCACCTTGTTTTACTCATACTTACTTTAATAACAATAGCAATAAAAATGGTAGCCTGCACTTACATAGCACTTACTCTGTACTAGATATTATTTTAAGCTCTTCATATGTATTGACATATTTAATTCTCAACTTTATAAGCTGGGCAGCATTATTTCCTCCTTTGTGGAGATCAGAAAGATTCAATAACTTGCTCAAAATCAATTACTTCAAGTTATAATGAGTAGAGCCAGAATTATAACACAGTTATTTGGTTGTTATTGGAGTAGATGAGAATGTTTATATTTAGTTGATTGCAGAGTCTATTTAAAAGATCTCTAAAACTTTAAAAACAATAAATAAATATTTAGGTTATTTTTTCCTTAAAGCTCTGAAAAGGCAATGTGAAAAATATGCATCTTATAACAGCCTGTGGCTTCTCGTTAGTCTACCAACTCTTGCCAAGAAAAAGTGATTAAATGTCAGCAGGGGAAGAAATAAGAAGGGGCAGTTTTCTGTGCTTATATATTAGATATATGGCATTAATACCTGTAGATTAAGAAGAGCTAAATAATTTTCTATGAAGTACCCTCTTTGTTCTGCTGTACTCTTTATTTGTAATCCAAAGAGAGAGAGAGAGACAGACAGACAGAGAGAGAGAGACAGAGAGAGAGAGAGAGAGAGAGACAGAGACAGAGAGAGAGATTTTATTCATTCTTAACTATATTAGGAGGCAGAAGATAGCATACATTAGCTTTGAAGATTTTTAGGAGAACATTTCTTAAGACTGTAGTTAGACATTTGGACCTGTTGGAGTATCACTGTGTCTTAACTTGCATACATACATTGGGATTGCCTTGTGATCTGTGTCTGTGACACCATAAAATGTTCAAATAGAGGGAAGCTGTTCTGAGGTGTGCTCGGTTGGTGCTTTGATTTTCCTGTTTTAAACTACTTGCTTCTTACTAGTTTTACCTTGCTCTTCCCCTCCTCTTCCTTCCCAGAAAGCTACATTAAAAAAAAAAAAAAAGAGCCGGGTGTTATGGCGCACGCTTGTAATCCCAGAATTTGGGAGGCTGAGACTGGAGGATCTGGGTTCGCAGCCAGCCTCAGCTACCTAGTGAGGCACTCCGCAACTTAGTGAGACTCGGTTTCAAAATAAAGAATAAAAAATAGGGCTGGGGGTATAGCTCGAAGGTAGAATGCCCTTGAGTTCAATCCCCAGTACTGAAAAAAAAAAAAAAAAAAAAAAAAGAATAATAGAATCCTTCAGGATTCTTTCACTCCATAACGAGTTTGACCCATTGACAGTCTGACTTCATCAGTTCAAACACTTAGCTAAAAAGCATAGTTTTTCGTTTTATTTTTAAAATTTTAAGTAATTTTATTTGTGCAGTGTAATTATACAACATAGTGAGATTCAAAGCGATACATTTATATATGCACACATCACTTTGTGTATATTGATCTCTGGATCCTACCCCATTTCTCCCTTACCCCATTCCTACACAGTACATGTTCGTGAGATTGGTAGTGATACCTTCATATATGAACATGACATTATTTGATTTGTTCCTTTCCTCAATCCTCCTTTTCCCCTTTCTTTGTCTCACCTCTCCTCTGCCACTATTCTGTTGCTCAAAGTGTAGTTGAGTTGTGGTCTGTCTCCTGTTTTGTCTAAAGTCCCTTTTGTTTCCTCTTTGCTCTCAAGCTTCCTCATGTGAGAGAAAACATCACTAGATCTGAGGTTATCTTGGATCCCTTAGTGACTTAACAAACTGCTTTAGTCTCATTCTCTGTGGTTGCATATCCACTGAAAGGAAGGTGATAGAGTTAAGCAACATATACACACAGAAGAGTAAGAGGTAATATTGACTTGGCTCTTTCAGATCCCTTTCTGATTATGGAGGCAATATCAAAGCTAAAACACTATGTCTTGGAATCTGAAGAAAATAATACTGTCATTTGCAATGTAAGGTACTAAAGGGAGTGTAAGTGTCCTGACCTAGGAAAATACAAGCATATATAGCAATAATTGACAGAAATAAAAAATGAAAAAATAGAAAAAAAATCTCTAACCATGAAATTGCCTCATGTTCTCAAGAGAGTGAAATTTCTTCATTATATTCATACTAGTTTTAACTGTTACAGAGCAATGCCATATTCACCTAAATTTATAGGTACCGTATAAGTAGCACTTTGTGAGATACAACAAGTTTAATGCACTTGTAAATTTGTACTTGTAGCACTTTGATTCTCGTTGCAGAATTTGGGGGCTGAGAAACACCCCCTAATCTTCTAACCCTGAGTCTTTTAATTTATTCCTTTGTGGTTATAGGAAATTGTTAGTAAAAGATACCCTAAAATGCTTCAATCAAATTAAGGAAACAATAAATATATGCTCGATCTGTTCACTAATACCTCAAACTTGCCTTGATTAACTCATGATTTCCCTCCCAAACCTGCACCTTCCTCTTCCATCTAGCTAAGTAACTGGCATTTCCATTCTTGTTTCTCAGGAAAAACATAACTGATTTCTTTCTTTTTCTCTCATCTCAGATCCCATCCATCACCAAATATAGACCATTCTTCCTTCTAAATATATTCTAGATGCTACTATCACCACCTTTAATGTTCACCTTAAGGTACACTCTTCACTTGGATTAACTCCTATGTATTTACCCAAGTGAAATGAAAATCTATATTCACATTAAATAGTGTATGTATGTGTTTACAGTGGTTTTATTCATAATCACACACACACCAAAACAAACAAACAACTAGAAATAATCCAAATGGTCCTACTTAGCAAAAAGGGAAACAAATTAATGATACACATACTTCCTGCATGAATCTCTGATGTATTATGCTAAGAAACCAGATTCAAAAGATTATATACTATGAAGTTCATTAATATGATATTCCAGAAAGGAAAGATACAGAAATGAAACAAGACAAAGCTAAGACTGTGGAGAGGTTGATCACAAAGGCACGTGAGATTTTTTTTTTTCTTGTAGGATGGATTTATCTTGTGTATGTGGTACTGGGGTTTGAACACAAGGCTTCACACATCCTAAGGATGCACTCTTGTCTCTTAACTACATTTCCAGCCAATTATTTTAATTTTTTGTGATGATTGCTCAACTTCATTAACTTCTCAAAACTTGAGAAGGCTCAATCTTATCATACATAAATTGTACCTTAGTTTGGAAAAGGGTGAATTATTGATAATAGCATAAAGTTATGTCAGTTAGGATTCAGTGTAGGAAACAAACTACTGTAAATATTTTGATCAGGAAGGAATTTAATACTAGAACATAAGTGTATATAAAAGCTTTGAAAGGGCTGAAGAAGCAGGTTCTAGGTGAGGCTTCCAGTATGCCCTTAGAACAACACAGAACAAAACACTAAGGGAGTAATCTTCTGAGAACTTTGGATTCTGTTGGAATTAGGAGGAATCCTTTTGCCACTGTCACAAATGCCTCTGAAAACAGAATAGATTAAGAATAGATTCACATCTATGAGATGGAAAGTTAGGAAGCCAGATCAACAAGTCCTTGATGATCTGCCACAACTACTGCTTCTTACCCAGAAAACTGGAATGCATTCCCTGGGATGTCACATAGGAGAGAATTCTCATGTTTTCACCTTTGGCTTTCCAGCAGAAACTAACAGAAGAAGAGACCTGCGAAATAGGCAGAACCGAATTAACATTTAGAGCTATGACTGCAAGGGAGTCTGGAGTATGTGATTTGTAGCTTCCCAAATTCTACAATTAAGTGGAGGGTAAGATGAAGGTGGAGAGTGCCAAGCACTGATAGTCAGCACATTATCTAAATTTTCATTAATAATAGACTTTTAATAAATCATGGAATATTATACAGTAGATGAAGCATTTACCCAGGTGGTGGGCGTTCCATAAGCCAGAGTATAATTGCAATCTTGCATGAAAGTTAATAAATAGAGGTTATTTAAATATTGAACTCTTAAATCTAGTCTATACCAAAGCCAATATCTATATTGCAGCTTCTGTAATAACTGCTTTCAAATTTGTGCTGCAAACATGGCTGTTTCTTGAAAAGAACTTAATAACTTCTCTTTTTCAAAATTAATTTGAAAGATCACAGTACAAGTAAACTTCTTAATATCCAAAATACCAAACATAAATTTAGAGAAAGTAAGAACTTTTCAAAATAATAAATAATATAAAAGATCTCTAAGAGCTTTCTACATGCAGGAAATAAGCTATAGATAAATGATCAAGTTTATATAGAATCCATGGCAAAGACTGAGTAGAGTACAATCTTATTTATTGACTGTGGATTCTAAAGATTATCTTCCAAATGGTATATGGATCACCTTTCTTAAAGAAATAGCCTGGTGGCATCCTTTTGATTTGTATTGTCTGTGTTTATGTGTGTATATGCATACACACAGGAATGGATTCAGGTAGGCTCATTGAAAAGTAAAGTTCCTGGGAGAAGTATTTAGTAATTAGTCACAATCCTTGTTTTTTGTTGTTGTTGTCATTGTTGTTATAGTGCAGGAAATCAAACCCAAGGCTTTGTACGTGCTAAACAAGTGCTCCACCACTGAGCTGTATTTCCAGCCCATGAGTCTTGTGTTAATTTCTGTCCTCTCATCCTCACAAAATATTAACTTTAAAAGTATTTTTAAATAAAAAGTAAGCAGTTTTATTTTAACATGTACAAACAATAAGCTTAAACAGAATTGCCTTAAAAACTAATGTCCAGACTTCAACTAACAAATTTTAATTATTTTTATAGCTTTTGCTCAATTAAGACTTAAAATAGCCATTTAAAGTAAACTAGAGCAGGTCTTTCATCTTCATTGCAAACTTCAGACCCCAAACAAAGCATGAAGCTGGTCAGTGCACTGTTTAATTTTCAAATTGGATTTTTCATTATGTTTTATGATAACTTTTTATTTTTATCAAGTTGCATCTCAGCCTTCTGTTTCGACTCAAGAAGATTTATGGCAAATGATCTGGGTGCTTATTTGGAAAACAAATGCAATAAATCAGTTTATTCTTTCAATAAAATGTTATTAATAGAACACGTTATTCTGTTCAATATTATGTTATCTTTAAAATTAAGCAGAACATTAGTGGCGATGAAACTAGTTTCAATCAATACACTCCTGTAATGAAACCTATTGTGTGAAAAACTTTTCTATTTAAGGAGGAAAATGCTTTCAGCACAGCTACCATGTTCTCCACAGATGCAATTCACAGCTTCTAAAAACTATTGGATTTCTTTGCATTTGTTTGGATGTTAAGAAATTAGTTTCTTGAAAGTTTCCTCCTAAGAGCATGAATGTTCCTTACTTTGTTTTTGTTTAATTGATAAATTTAGTTGGCACTTAATCTGGCAGGAACCCAATTATGTACCTCATTAAAAGTAAGGTCAGAGAAGCTGGGAAAGATGGAACATACCTATAATGCCATTACTTAAGCGGCTGAGACAGGAAGATCACAGGTTCGAGACCAGCATGATAACTTAGTGAGATCCTGTTTCAAATTTAAAAATAAAATAAGCTTAGAGGTGTAGCTCAGAGGTATAATGCCTCTGAGTTCAGTCCTTTGTACCAAAAAAGATCAGAGTGGATTTTAAGAAAGACAGAACCTCTGACTTTTGAGTTCAAAAGTCTAAGAATTGCCAGTTTCTCTTCTGCTCTGATAGAATTCCTGGTTAAATTTCTTAATGAATGAAAAGTGAATAATATTAAGATAAAGAGAATTTTAAAGTTTCTCCTTTAGTTCATTTTTCTATTACTATGATCAAAATACCTGACAAGCATGACTTAGAAGAAGAAAGGTTTATTGGGGCTCATAATTTCAGAGTCAGTCAGCTCGCATGGCAGATGCTTGGCATCAGGGCTTTATGGCATGGCAGAGGAGAAAAAAAGCCACCCTCAGTTCATGGCAGCTGAGAATCAGAGAGAGCAAGAAGAAGGGAGTAGAGACATATATAGTTGTCTGTCAAGACCATGCCCTAGGTGACCCACTTCCTCCAGCCATTAGTTCCCCACCTGGAAACCTTCCTACACTAGGACCCATGCTTTCAAAAATGAGCTTCTAGGGAGACAATCTAAACCCAAACTGTAACAGTTTTAAAATTCATATAGTGTAAAAATCACTGGGAGTACAGGTCTTGATTTAGACTCTCAACCACCCCCTATTTTCCCAATAGAAATTGTAGAATTATGGCTTCAAAAGGAAAGGTGTCTGAAGTCTCAGGATAGTATTGCAATCTTAGGTGAGACCTACGTGATGATCACTTTGAAAAACTGAAGAGTCTGGCAGTTTGTTCTGTTGCTATTAAGATGGCAAAGTACCTCTGAATATGGCTGCTATTTAATAATACAACCTGAAAGGTAATTAATTAAATTAATCATTATAAAATAGTTTATTAGACATACTTTTGCTTTGCACATTTTATTCTTCACCAAGAAGTTTAAAGAATATAGAGTCTTGACAGACTTCCAAATTTACTCCTTTACCTTCTGCTGTTTTGGATTTTTAATCTGAATGTAAGAAATAGAGATGTTATATTACTGTGGTTTTGTTCTCGTTTAATTGTTAAGAAATTATTTAGGGAAATGAGTGTTATGTTAAGGTAAAAAGTATTTATGAAAATACAAGCCATAATTGCACATTGTCTTCACTTAGAATAGAATTTCCATAGCCCATCAGGCATATAAATTGAACATATTTATGTAAGCTGTAATAGCAAACAAGTAAGTTCTATACTTATTGAATAGACTGCTAACATTTTATAAACAGTTGTACTTTCTCCTCTTTCTGTATTTTAAATACAGATGATTAAACCAGGTGTGATGTCACATGCTTGTAATCACAGTACTTGGGAGGCTGAGACAGAAGGATCACAGATTCATGGCCAGCCTCAGCTACTTAGAGAGGCTCTCTGCAACTTACTGAGACCCTGTTTCAAAATAAAGAATAAAAAATGTGGCTGGGGATGTAGCTCAGAGGTAGAATGCCCCTGGGTTCAATCCCTGGTACCAAAATAAAAATAAAAATAATGCAGATGATTGTCAAAGTTTTTTCATACCAATAGGAATCTGCATTGAAGTTTACTGTCATTTTACTTTACAAGCATAAACAGTTGTAACTTTTACCTTTCTTGGTTCTTCCTCAAAGCTTTTAAATGTTACATTTCTGAGGGAAGATTCATGTTTTGTGTTATTCATACCTATGAACACTCTGTAAATTTTTGGAGTTAATTTTTATGTAGCTCACAATGATTGTATGTGGACCCTTTGCAGCATAGTGGCAAGGCTCTACTGAGTAATTGGTTATCTCTGCAATGTGTGTGTGTGTGTGTGTGTGTGTGTGTGTGTGTGTGTGTGTGTGTTTGTGATTGCTTATGCGTGTTACTGGGCATTGAACCCACAGACATTCTAACTCTAAGCTACACTCAGCCTTTTCTTATTTTTTGTTTTGAAACAGGGTCTCATTAAGTTGCTGAGAGACTGACTATATTGCTGAGGCTGTCCTTGAATCGTCAATCCTCCCATCTCAGCCTCCTCCCAAGTATCAGAATTATAGGCATGCACCACCACACCCCATCTACAAGGTCTTCTGGTATTTTGTTTTTTGGGGGTTTTTTTGTTTGTTTGTTTATTAGTTGGTTGCTTGGTTGGTTGATTTGTCTGTCCCTTCTCTTTTTCCCAACATTCTACCATCATCTGTGTTTATAAGGAATATTGGTCTATAGTGTTCTTTTCAGGTGAGGGTTTTTTCTCCTTTGGGGTATTAGAATGATTCTGGCTTCATTAAATGAATTGCAAATCAATTTCTCCTTCTTTCTGTATTCCAAGTCAATCTTATTTTTAAATGAGTGATAGAATTCCATCACTGAAGCCATCAGGAATGAAAGTCTCTTGCAAGAACATTTTAAATCACTAGCTAACTTTCTTCCATTTACATGGGAGTATCAAGATTTTTTTGTCTTTAGTTAGCTTAATAGTTTATAGTATCTGTGTCTATGTGTCCCTTTTTATTTTGACCATTTATATCATTTATATCATCTTTTTTCTTGATAAATTTTCTTGATTTTTTTACAAAGCAATTTTATCATGTTTGTTTTCTATTTCATTTATTTTTGCTGTTTTTTCCTTCCTTCACCCTTTTCCCATTTTCATTTTCATTTTTTTCTAACTTGCAAAGATGGATATGTAGCTTATACACTCATGTACCATATACAAGATGTTATAAAACAGCAGACTACATATACAACTGCAGTAATTCCAAAAGATTATATTGCTTACTTAGGTGATAGCCATTTTAGTGTAAGTATACTCTGTGATATTTACCATAGGAATTTGCCTTAGAATTCATTTCTGTCATTAAAAAATAGATGACTGTGTAAGCATTTAAAGCTATAAATTTCCCTTTGAAAATTTCGTTAGCTGCATCTAATTCCTTTAGCTGTATCCATCAAATTTTATTATTTTTGTTTTGATTTACTTCAAAGGGTTTCCTAATTATACTTGTTATTTTTTCACTGAACAAAAGTTTATAGTCATGTATATGATTCATACCTTAAAAATATTTACAGATTTCTCAGTTGGCTTTTTGTCATTTCTAATTTAATTCCCTTATGGTCAGAAAATATAGTATCTAAGTTTTCAATTTCTTGAAATTATTGAGACTTTTTATATGCTGTGATATACCTTATTTTGGTACATATGTCATCTGAGTATAAAATAATCTAATCTGATTATTGGATGCAACGTTCTCTCTCCATATATATGTACATATATATGTATATATATTTTTTGAATGTGCTTTTATTGGTGCATTATCACCTCATATCATAATGTAAATCATGTTGAAATTGACACACATTCAGATAGCACTTGGTGCCCCCCTCACCGCCTATATGTATATTTTGAAGTGTTGTTCAGGTCTTTTATATACTATTTTTAATCTGCCTTTTCCATAAATTAATAGAAAGAAAACTTTAAAATTTCCAAATATGATTGTGGATTTATTTTTCCTTTTATTTCTGTCCATATTTCCATCAATAAATTTCTGTTATTAGATACATTTACATTTAGAATTATTAGGTATTTTCATTCATTAATTCATTATTTTGAAACATGCCTTTTTATTTTTTTACATTATTACTGCTTCAGAAGTATATCATGTATTATATGAACATAGCACTCCAGCCTTCTTATGAAATTATTCATAAAATATATCCTTTTCTATACTTTTGCCTCATTTTTGCCTTTTGTGTTCTTGTAGATGCTACATAGTCAGCTTTTGGTT
>PVLC010043414.1:0-12511 GCA_004027655.1 Graphiurus murinus
CGGTACTGGGGATTGAACTCAGGGGCGTTCTACCTCCGAGCTATACCCCCAGCCCTATTTTTTAATTCTTTATTTTGAAACCGAGTCTCACTAAGTTGCGGAGTGCCTCACTAGGTAGCTGAGGCTGGCCGCGAACCCGGATCCTCCGGTCTCAGCCTCCCGAATGCTGGGATTACAAGCGTGCGCCACCACGCCCGGCTATTCTTTATTTTTGAAACAGGATCTCACTAAGTTGCGGAATGCCTCACTAGGTATCTGAGGCTGGCCGCAAACCCGGATCCTCCAGTCTCAACCTCCCAAATGCTGGGATTGCAAGTGTGCACCACCACGCCTGACTTCACTACTTGTTAAGGCTGTCCTCAAACCTGCAATCCTTCTGTCTCAGCTTCCTATAACTGGGATTATAGGATTGTGCCACCACACCTGGCTGCCTTTCAGAATTTAAATCAAAATTGGCTGTGTGTTTGCAAAGTAGCCCAGCTATGAAGTGTTGTCCTAACAGTGACTTTTCATTGTGTGTGGAGGGGTGTTTGGGGGGATTGATCCTAGGGTCTGGGGCAGGCTAGGCAAATGATCTACTGCTGATTTATATCCCCAACCCCTTTTTTGAGACAGGGCCTCACTAACTGGTCTTGAACTTACAGTCCTTCTGCCTCAGCCTCTAGTTGCTGGGTTACAAATGTGCACCACAAGGCCTGGCATAACTGTTGCCCTTTTAAAATAGTAGCCAAATTCTTTCTTCTTAAGATCTTCTGTAACCGGGCGTGGTGCCGCACGCTTGTAATCCCAGCATTCGGGAGGCTGAGACCCGGAGGATCTGGGTTCACGGCCAGCCTCAGCTACCTAGTGAGGCACTCCACAACTTAGTGAGACTCGATTTCAAAATAAAGAATAAAAAATAGGGCTGGGGGTACAAATCGGAGGTAGAATGACCCTGAGTTCAATCCCCAGTACCGCAAAAAAAAAAAAAAAGATCTTCTGTAGCCAGGCGTATGCCTGTCATCCCAGTATTTGAGAGGCTGAGACAGGAGGATCATAGGTAGGAAGCCAACCTTAGGAACTTAGCAAGGCTTTCAGTAACTTTGTGAAACCCTGTTTCCAAATTTAAAAAATAAAATAGGAGCTGGGTGTGGTGGCGCATGCTTGTAATCCCAGCATTCGGGAGGCTGGGACCGGAGAATCCAGGTTCTCGGCCAGCCTCAGCTACCTAGTGAGGCACTCTGCAACTTAGTGAGACTCGGTTTCAAAATAAAGAATAAAAAATAGGGCTGGGGGTATAGCTCGGAGGTAGAACGTCCCTGAGTTCAATCCCCAGTACCGAAAAAATAAATAAATAAATAAATAAAATAAAATAGGAGCCAGGCTTGATGGTGCATGCTTGTAATCCCAGCATTTGATTTGGGAGGCTGAGACCGAAGGATCCAGGTTCGAGGCCAGCCTCAGCTACTTAGTGAGACCCTCTGCAACTTAGTGAGACCCTGTTTCAAAATAAAGAATAAAAAATACTGAGGGTGTAGCTCAGAGGTAGAATGCCCCTGAGTTCAATCTCCAGTACTGCCAAAAACAAAAACAAAAATAAAATAGGGCTGGCAGTATAGCTTAGAGGTAGAACACCCCTGGGTCCCTGGGTTCATCCCCAGCACATACACTCTGAAAAAAGAGATCTTCTGTTTGCAGTCTCCCCCACACATATACCTTTTTGTGGAAATTGTTTTTACCATGGCAAAGTATATATAACATAAAATTTGTATTCTTAAGCATTTTTTAGTGTACAGTTCAGTGGTATTAATTATATTTACAGTGTTGTACAACCATCACTACTATTTCTAGCTCTTTTTCATTAATTCCAAACAAACTACCCATTAAGCAATACCTATTCTTTTTGTGTGTGTGTGTGTGTGTGTGTGTATGTGTGTGTGTGTATGTGTGTGTGTGTGTGTGTGTGTGTGTGTGTGTGTGTGTGTGGTACTGGGGATGGTACTGTAGCTCTGAGCTACAGCCCCAGCCCTATTTTTTTATTCTTTGAAACAGGGTCTCACTAAGTTGCAGAAGGCCTCACTAAGTAGCTGAGGCTGGCCGAGAACCTGGATCCTCCAGCCTCAGCCTCCCAAATGCTGGGATTACAAGCATATGCCACCATGCCCAGCTTAAGCAATACCTATTCTTTCCTTTCCCTACCCCTAATCTGCTTCTGTCTCTGAATTCACATATTCTAGATATTTCATGTAAGTGAAATCATACAGTATGTGATCATTTCTGTCTGGCTTCTTTCATTTAACATAATGTTTTTAGAGTTCATTCATGTAACAGGTATCACAACTTCATTCTTTTTATGGCTAAATAATATTCTATTGTATAGGTGTACTTTTTTTGGTGGTGGTACTAGGGATGGAACCCAGGGGTAATCTACCTCTGAGCTATACCCCTAGACCTATTTTATTCTTTTTTTTTTTTTTTTTTTTTTTTTTAATTTGGAAACAGGGTCTCACTAAGTTGCAGATAGCCTAAGTTGCTGAGGCTGGCCACAAACCTACAATTCTACTGTTTCTGCCTCCCAAGTACTGGGATTACAAGTGTACGTCAGCAGGTCTGGTTTCCTATTTTGTTTATCTATGCATCTGGGTTGACTGAACCTACATGCACTCTACCACTGAGCTATCTCCCCATACCTTTTTATTTTAATTTGAGACATGTTCTCACCAAGTAGCCCAGGCTGGCTTCAAACTGACAATCCTCTTGTCTCAGTTTCCCTAGTTGCTGGGATCACACTTTTGAACCATTGCACCCAGCTCCACGCATCTGTTGATGGACTCTTTGGACACTTGAGTTTTTTCTATCTATGGCTGATATGAATAATGCTTCAGTAAACATTGGTATAGAGTTATCTATTTGAGTTGGGCACCATGGTGCATATCCGTAATCCCAGCTACTCAGGAGGCTGAGGCAGAAGGCTTGCAAGTTCAAGGCCAGCCTCTGCAACTTAATGAGATGTCTTTTTTTTTTTTCGTTTCTTTTTTGAGATGTCTTTTTTTTTTTTTCGTTTCTTTTTTGTGGTGCTGGGGATTGAATCCAGGGGCATTTTACCTCTGAGCTACATCTCCAGCCCATTTGTTTTGTTTTTTATTTGGAAACAGGGTCTCACCAAGTTACTGAGAGCCTCACCAAGTTCCTAAGAGCCTCACAAAGTTTCTGAGGATGGCTTCAAACCTGTGATTCTCTATGTCAGCCTCTAAGTACTGGGATTACAGGCATGTGCCACCAGGCCCAGCAAAATAAACTTTTTTTAAAAGGCTGGGGATATAGCTCAGTGGTAGAACACTCCTGGTTCAATCTCTAGTACCAAAAATGAAAAAGACTATCTGTTTGAGTCCCTGTTTTCAATTCATGTGGGTATGTACCTAGAATTGGAGTGTCTTGGTCCCTTTTAACCTCATACTCATATACTCTTCAATCACTACCCTCTCATTTACACATGTACATTTGTGCTCTCCCACGCAGTAGCTTTTACAGGGAATGTGACTTGCTTCTGTTGCCACTGATCTTATAAATGAGCTGGCTGAGTGGTAAGAGTGGCCAAGGTTATAGTTTGAACAAGAATAAAGCATGGAAGAGGAGAAAAAGCTAAAGAGCATTAGACTATTTATAGGTCAGGAGCTGAGTCTGGTTTCCAAAGCCTGAACAATTGGAAACAGAAATGTAGAATGAGATAACAATAAAAAATAGGCATACTGACAACAAAGAAAAGAGAAATTTGCTCTGATGATTATCCATGTCATCTTCTACAGGTTGAAAAAGCGACAAATTAGTTGAGGAAACAAAGGATAAAGCCCAGAAGAAAAAGACAAAACTGGTAAGTAACTTATGTGAAGTAATACCACATTTTTCCGTAGGTGAGAGTTCTACAAATTCTTCTTTCTCTTTCCAGCTGACAGCTCACAGTAAATGATAAGCTACTTAAAGAGCTGTCACAGCCAGGTGCAGTAGCACGTCTTTAATCCTAGTATTTGGGAGGCTGAAACAGGAAAATCACAAAGGCCATTTTGGGCAAACTACTGAGACCCAGTCTCAAAATAGAAAGGGCTGAGGGTGTAGCTAAGTGGAAGAATGCCCCTGGGTTCAATCCCTAGCACCACAATGAATGAATGAATGAATGAATGAATGTTCATGACCTTTATTCTGTTGGAGAGGCACTCATTTGATTATTTTGACAAAAATCTAATAATTATGATCTACCAATTCACATCCCACAACAGATTTAAAAAGAAAATTGGGTTATGATGGTTTATTGAAGGAGTTGGTACACAGCAATGCTGATTAATGATGAGTAATAACATGATATCAAGAAAAAATAACTCAAAAAGCCTAGCAATCTGTACCATTTGGTAACAGAAGTACAGACAGTCCTTTAGACCATATGCCCCTGGAGGCATCCCAAGTTTACAGGAAAAGATAACTAATAGTCATAATCATGACACTGAACCATAAATAAAAGATGAGGTGGCACATGCCTGTAATCCCAGTACCTGGGAAGCTGAGACAGGAGAATGGCAGATGTGAGGCCAGTCTTAGCAGCTTAGTGGAACCCTGTTTCCAAATAAAAAATAAAAAGGGCTGGGGGTGTAGCATGTAAGTAAAATGCCCCTGGCTTGAATCTCCACTACCAAAAAATAAAAATTTTAAAAAGACTGTGTTCCTTTTAGGGAATTATGTAATTCACTGTAGAAACATTTTCACTAAACACAATCAAAATGTTGTGGTATTTAGAGGGAAAGCATTTTTTTGTTTTGTTTTGGCAATACTAAAGATTGAACCCAGGGGCATTCTACCTCCAAGCTACACCCCTAGCTCTAATTTTTATTCTTTATTTTGAAACAAGACTGCCCTATGTTTCAGCGGGCCTCACTAAGTAGCTGAGGCCGGCTACGAACCTTTGATCCTCCTGTCTCAACCTCCCAAGTACTGGGATTACAAGCATGTGCCAACATGCCCAACAGGAAAACATCTTAAAGACATATATTTGGGAAAATATAATTATGTGTAACCCTTAGTCCTTGCTTTATACAATGAGGTATCATAATAGTTCAATCTAATAGTTGAATCTTTGTCATGTAAAGCACTAGCTTTTTTTTTTTTTTTTTTTGCAGTACTGGGGATTGAACCCAGGGGCATTCTACCTCTGAGCTATATCCCCAGCCCTATTTTGTATTCTTTATTTTTTATTTTTATTTTTATTTTTTTTTTTGTGGTACTGGGGATTGAACTCAGAGGCATTCTACCTCCGAGATATACCCCCAGCCCTATTTTTTATTCTTTATTTTGAAACTGAGTCTCACTAAGTTGCGGAGTGCCTCACTAGGTAGCTGAGGCTGGCCACGAACCCCGATCCTCTGGTCTCAGCCTCCCGAATGCTGGGATTACAAGTGTGCGCCACCACGCCCGGCTTGTATTCTTTATTTTGAAACAGGATCTCAGTAAGTTGCAGAGGGCCTCACTAAGTAGCTAAGGTTAGCCACGAACCTGCGATCCTCCTGTCTCAGCCTCCCAAGTACTGGGATTACAAGCGTGCGCCACCATGCCTGCCTAGTGCTATTTTTCAGGTGATAACAAGAAAGGAAAAATATGTTTTTACATCTCTTTCCATAGTCAAAACCCTAGTATAAGTAGTGCCTGGTGACACTGATTCTTTGTGACAGCTCTTTCAGTGGCTTATAGATCCCTTTTCATTTACTGTGCTAGGAACAAGAAAGTAGAATTTGTAGAAATCTTACCTATGAAAAAGTAGTATATTACTCTGCTACAAATGCAGCAGTCTCCCCTTATTCATGGGAGATACTTTCCAATACCAGTATGGATCCCTGAAACCACAGAAATTATCAAACCCTATATATACTCTGTTTTTTCCTTTATATACTTAACCTGTTATAAAGTTTAATTTATAAATTAGGTACAGTAAGAGTTTTTTTTGTTTTGTTTTGTTTTTTGCGGTACTGGGGATTGAACTCAGGAGTCATTCTACCTCCGAGCTATACCTCCTGCCCTATTTTTTTTTTATTCTTTATTTTGAAATAGAGTCTCACTAAGTTGCGGAGGGCCTCACTAGGTAGCTGAGGCTGGCCAAGAACCCGGATCCTCCAGTCTCAGCCTCCCAAATGCTGGGATTACAAGCATGTGCCACCATGCCCAGCTTTTATTCTTTATTTTGAAACAGGGTCTCACTAAGTTGCAGAGTGCCTCACTAGGTAGCTGAGGCTGGCCGTGAACCTCTGGTCTCAGCCTCCCAAATGCTGGGATTATAAGCATGCGCCACCACACCCGGCTCACAGTAAGAGATTGATAATAACTAATAGTAAAATGGATCGATTATAACAACATACTGTAATAAAAATTATTTGAAACTTATGAATTGTTTATTTTTATTTATTATTATTAGTAGTAAGGTTAGTACTGGAGGTTGAATCCAGTAACTTTATTTTTAGAATTTTCCATTTAATATTTTCCATCCATGATTGTGGATAACTGAAACTGAAGAAAGCAAAATAGTGGATATGGGGAGACTACTGTAAATCTGTCCTAAGGCAGCTATGGGTTTGGAGGTGGGGGTGGAGATAATTTATCACCTCAGATTTTCACTCATTCATTTATTTATTTATTTTTGTGGTGCTGGGGATGAAACTCAGGGATGTTCTACCTCTGAGCTACACCCCCAGCCCTATTTTATTCTTTTTTTATTTTGAAACAGGGTGCCACTAAGTTGCAGAGGACCTCATTAAGTTGCTAAGGGGGCCTGCAAACCTGCAATCCTCCTGTGTCAGCCTTCCTAGTACTAGGATTGCAAGTGTGCACCACCATACTCAGCCAGATTTCATTATGAAAGCTTTCTTTATTGATTCTGAATGAACAGGTAAGAAAAAGTCTGTGACTTGTGAAAAAAGAGGTCACAATAGCAACAGCTTTTATTGTACTAAGTCAAACCTAAAACAATAGAGAATGAAGGCATGCACTGACCTGCCTCGTATTGGTATAATACCCAATGGTGTCATTGTACAGAATGGGCTTTTTGGACATTTGTCTAATGATGTTTTGATTAAAATAGAATGAAATACAGAAAGAGTAATCTGTTTATAGGAAAGAGTTTTCTTTGTTCTTAACTATAGTGCATCAATTCAGCGAATCTTCTCATCTGTTAATTCACTCTGGGCAGTGTGGTCAGATTTGGGGTGAGCCCTTAAGACAAACAGTCCCCCTTATCACAGTGAGACAACTTACATTATTAGGAAATTCTTCCTGCTTAATCTCTGTTTCTGTGCTCACAGGTCTTGTGTGTGGGGGAGGGGGGCACTGGGGATTGAACCCAGGGGCATTTTACCTCCGAGCTACACCCCTAGCCCTATTTTATTTTTATTTTGAAACAGGGTCTTGCTAGGTTGATGAGAGGCCCACTACTTGCTCAGGCAGTCCTTGAACCTATGATCCTTCTGTCTCAGCCTCCCAAGTACTGGGATTATAAGCATGCGCCACCATGCTCAGTTTCCCTTTTTAATTTTATTTTGAAACAGGATATTGCTACATTGCTCAGGCTGGCCTTGAATTTGCAATCGTCCTGACTCACAATCCTGAGTAGCTGGGCTTATAGGTGTGCACTGCCATACCTGACACATATTTTTATATTTATTTATTCATTAATTTTGCGGTACTAGGGATTGAACCCAGGGGCATTCTACCTCTGAGCTATACCCCCAGTCCTATTTTTTATTCTTTATTTTGTGGTTTTTTTTTTTTTTCTTTTTTGCGGTACTGGGGATTGAACTAAGAGCTACACCCCCAGCCCTATTTTTTATTCTTTATTTTGAAACAGGGTCTCCCTAAGTTGCGAAGTGCCTCACTAGGTAGCTGAGGCTGGCTGTGAACCGGATCCTCCGGTCTCAGCCTCCCAAATGCTAGGATTCCAAGTGTGCGCCACTATGCCTGGCTTATTCTTTATTTTGAAACAGGGTCTCACTAAGTTTCGGAGAGCCTCACTAAGTAGCTGAGGCTGGCTTCGAACTGGGATCCTCCAGTCTTAGCCTCCCAAGTACTAGGATTACAAGTGTGCGCCACCACACCTGGCTCTGGCACATATTTTTATTTTTATTTTTATTTTTTTTGTTTTTTTGCGGTACTGGGATTGAACTCAGGGGCATTCTACCTCCGAGCTATACCCCCAGCCCTATTTTTTATTCTTTATTTTGAAACAGGGTCTCACTAAGTTGCGGAGTGCCTCACTAGGTAGCTGAGGCTGGCCGCGAACCTGGATCCTCCTGTCTCAGCCTCCCAAATGCTGGGATTACAAGCGTGCGCCACCATGCCCGGCTGGCACATATTTTTAAATTTGTGTGTGTGTGTGTGGTACTGGGGATTGAACTCAGGTATGATTTTACCTCTGATCTGCACCCCTGTGCTATTTATTTATTTGTTTGTTTGTTTGTTCGTTTGTTTGTACTGGGGATTGAACCCAGGGGTATTCTACCTCTGAGCTACACCCCAGCCCTATTTTTTATTCTCTATTTTGAAACAGGGTCTCACTAAGTTGCAGAGGGCCTCGCCAGGTAGCCAAGGCTGGATACAAACTTGTAATCTTTCTATCTCAGCCTCCCAAGTACTGGGATTACAAGCCTGTGCCACCATACCCGATTTATTTTTTATTTGAAACAAAGTCTCACTAGGTTGCTGAAAGTCTCACTAAGTTGCTGGGGCTGATCTCAAACCTGTGATCCTCCTGTTTCAGGCTCCCAAGTACTGGAATTACAGGTATGCACCACCATGCCCAGTTCATATTTTTAATTTTTAAAAGTTAATATCTCTGGGCGTGGTGACACACACTTGTAATCCCATACTTGGGAGGCTGAAACAGAAGGATCTCAAGTTTGTGGCCAGCCTCAGATACTTAGTGAGGCCTTCTGCAACTTAGTGAGACCCTGTCTCAAAATAAAGAGTAAAAATAGGGCTAGGGGTGTAGCTCAGAGGTAGAACGCCCCTGGGTTCAATCCCCAGTACCCCCCCCCCCACACACACACAAATAATATCTGGCTAGGGATATAGCTCAGTTGTAAAGTGTTTGCCTAGCATGAGTGAGATTTGGGGTTGATCCCCAACATAGCAAGAAAAAAAAAAGTTAGTATCATTAGTGCTATACATCTATTTCTAGCTACTCAAAAGGCTGAAGACAGACTAACATAGTGAGACCCTATCTCACATACACACACACACAAAGTTGCCAGGCATGGTGGCATACACCTGTATTCCTAGTACTCTGGAGACTAAAACAGGAGAACTGCGAGTTCGAGGTCAGCCTCAGCAATTTAGCAAGACCCTTGGCAATTTAGCAAGATCCTGTTTCAAAATTAGAAAACAAAACAAAGCAAAAACACTGGGGATGTAACTCAGAGGTAGAATGCCCCTGGGTTCAATTCAGAGAACCAAAAAGAAAAGAAAGAAAAAGTGGTTTAGAAAAGTTAGTATTGTTGGAATTACATGTAGTTTCTAAACAAGAAATATGTAAATTTTTAATAGAAACATGTGACACTGGTCATGGTGGCACACACTTGTAATCCCAGTATTTGGGATGTTGCAGGAGAGAGCTCCCCACAAGCCTAGTCCCAGAAACAAAAGAAACACTGGAGGCCAAAAGTAGGATACACAGATCTTCCTTTTTAATCAGCAGCTGATGGCTCAGATAGGGAATTTCCCTTTCTTTTTCTGAGCCCTGAACAAAGAGATTTCAACCCTTATATACAGTTGGTCACTTAACTTTGGGAGGAAGGAAAAAAAAAAGAAATGTGAGATTTATTACACTTCTCTCTAGCAAGAACAGGATAGATAGTAGTTTGTTAACTCAAGGTTGTTAACCCAAGTTCTGCTGGCTGGCAGGCACCACTTTGTTTATGCCTAGATACCATCCTAGCTGCTCTTGTCTTTGATATGCATAAGGAAAAGGGCCTGATTTACAGCCTTGTCTGGTTACTCTCTCTGTCAGGGTCAGCACCTGGCAGTGGTGGGGGAGGGAGCGGGATTTTCTTCCCTTCTATCCTAAGTCTAAATTCCTAACTAATAATATTTCTATGGCTCTGGCTGTTCCTTCCCATATCAGGGAGGCTGAGACAGGTGGGTTGCAGGTTCATGGCCAGCCAGCCTCAACTACTTAGTGAGGCTATCTGCAACTTAGTGAGATCTTGTTTCAAAATAAAGAATAAAATAGGGCGGGGGATGTAGCTTGGAGGTAGAATGCTCCTGGGTTTCATCCCCAATACTGAAAAAAAAAGATATATAGATATTTTGTATGTATATAAGTATATAGATACACACAGTCATGCACTGCATAACATTTCAGTCAACAACAGTCCATCTCTATAATAGCATATGCCATATAACCTAGGTATATAGTAGGCCTTACCATCTAGGTTTGTTTACGTATACTCTGATGTTTGCACAGTGATGAATTCTCCTAATGACATGTTTCTCAGAATGTAGTCCTATTGGTCAGGGGTGGTGGTTCATGCCTGTAATCCCAATACATAAGAAGCTGAGACAGACCTAGTGAGGCACTCCGCAACTTAGTGAGACTCGGTTTCAAAATAAAGAATAAAAAATAGGGCTGGGGGTGTAGCTCGGAGGTAGAATGCCCCTGAGTTCAATCCCCAGTACCGCAAAAAAAAAAAAAAAAAAAAAAGAAGCTGAGACAGAAGGGTCTCAGGTTTGAGGCTGGTAACTTAGACCCTGTTTCAAAATAAAAAGGGCTGGGGTTGTAGCTCAGTAATAGTATGCCCCTGATTTCAATTTACTAAGATAAATAAATAAATAAAACTAGCCGGGCATGGTGGCGCACGCTTGTAATCCCAGCATTCGGGAGGCTGAGACCGGAGGATCCAGGTTCATGGCCAGCCTCAGCTACCTAGTGAGGCACTCTGCAACTAAGTGAGACTCGGTTTCAAAATAAAGAATAAAAAAATATAGGACTGGGGGTGTAGCTCGGAGGTAGAATGCCCCTGAATTCAATCCCTAGTACCGCAAAAAATAAATAAATAAATAAATAAATAAATAAATAAATAAATAAATAAAACCTACCCCTTTCATTAACTGTATTAAAAACAAAAAACCTGAACACAAGTTTTATGCAAATGCTAGTTTATTTGTTTTTATTTTGTGTGTGTGTGTGTGGTACTGGGGATTGAACCAAGGGGCACTTGACCACTGAGTTACATCCCCCACTCTATTTTTTATTTTGAGACCAGGTCTTTATAAGTTGTACAGGCTGGTCTTGAACTTGCAGTCCTTCTGCCACAGCCTCCCATGTCACTGAAATTACAGTTTTGGACTACCACGTTTGGGGAAACATGTTGCCCAAGCTGTCCTCAAACTCCTGGGCTCAAGCAATCCTCCCATCTTTGCCTTCCAAGTAGTGGGGACTACATGTGTATTTCACCACACCTGGCATTCAAATACTGGTTATAAATTGACGTTAGCCAGCCTCCAACTTGGCTCCCAGTGATTCTCACCTCCTCATATTCACACAATTGTGTAGTGCCCTTGGCACATTTCATCATTGGTCTGTATGACCATTAGAATATAAGCAAGTGACAGTGTGTGACTCACAGAGCTGAGTCATACACTACTTGTACCTTGCTTTTCTTGAATTATCCACTCTGGAAAAAGCCAGCCACCATGTTGTGAAGACATTCAAGCAGCCCAATGGAGAGTCCACCTGGGGAGCAACTGAGGCTTCCTGCCAACAGCCAGCACCAACTTGCTAACCACTCAGGGAGCCATCCTAGCAGTGGTCCTCCAGCCCCAGTCAAGCCTTCAGACAACTGCAGCTCCAGCCTACATCTTGACTACAATCTCATGAGAGACCCTGAGCCAGAACTACCCAGTTAAACCACTCCCAAATTCCCAAGCCATAGAACCTGAGAAAATAAATGTTTATTGTTAATAAGTTTTGGGGTTATTTGTTATGCAACAATAGATAGCTAATACACAGTACACTAAAATATTTTTAGATGTGGATTTGGACAATGTGAATTGTCCAAATGTGAATGTTTAACATATTTCAGGTGTTTTTTTTTTTTTTTTTTATCACAATTTTGACAACTTGGAGGTGTTTGGGTTTTAAAATTTCAAATTAAGCCGGGCGTGGTGGCGCACGCTTGTAATCCCAGCATTCGGGAGGCTGAGACCAGAGGATCTGGGTTCTCGGCCAGCCTCAGCTATCTAGTGAGGCACTCCGCAACTTAGTGAGACCTGGTTTCAAAATAATGAATAAAAAATAGGGCTGGGGAGCCGGGCGTGGTGGCGCACGCTTGTAATCCCAGCATTTGGGAGGCTGAGACCTGAGGATCCGGGTTCGAGGCCAGCCTCAGCTACCTAGTGAGGCACTCCACAACTTAGTGAGACTCGGTTTCAAAATAAAGAATAAAAAATAAGGCTGGGGGTATAGCTCAAAGGTAGAATGCCTCTGAGTTCAATCCCCAGTACCAAA
>PVLC010043415.1:0-12559 GCA_004027655.1 Graphiurus murinus
ACCAAAAAAAAAAAAAAAAAAAAAAAAAATACTAAAAGTAAATAAATAAACAGCTCTGGGGCTAGGAATGCTCAGTGATAAAGTAATTACCTAGCACTAGCTTCAGTGCCCAGTATTACAAAGAGTAAGTAAATGAAGCCGAAAGCTGGGCGTGGTGGCGCACGCTTGTAATCCCAGCATTTGGGAGGCTGAGACTGGAGGATCCGGGTTCGCAGCCAGCCTCAGCTACCTAGTGAGGCACTCCGCAACTTAGTGAGACTCGGTTTCAAAATAAAGAATGAAATATAGGGCTGGGGGTGTAGCTCGGAGGTAGAATGCCCCTGAGTTCAATCCCTAGTACCACACACACACAAAAAAAAGTAAATGAAGCCGGCCGTGGTGGCACACACTTGTAATCCCAGTACTTTGAAGGCTGAGACAGGAGCATCGCAGGTTCATGGCCAGGTTAGTGAGACCCTCCACAACTTAGACACTGTTTCAAAACACAGAACAAAAAATAGGGCTGGAGATATAGCTTGGAGGTAGAATGCCCCTGGGTTCAATCCCTAGTACTGCCAAAACAAAACAAAACCCTCAAAGAATAAGTAAATGAATTAATGAATACATTAGAGCCAATTGGTATGACTTTGAAAATAGTCTTTTGCTTTCTTCCCTTTCAAAGTGTGTGAATCTAGCCAAGCGTGATGATACACACCTGTAATCCCAGTCCTTGGGAAGCTGAGACAAGAGGATTGCAGGTTCGAGGCCAGTCTCAGCAACTTATCAAGACCCTATTTCCAAATAAAAAAATTAAAAGGCCTAGGGTGTAGCTCAGAGGTAGAATACTCCTAGGTTCAATCCCCAGTACCAAATAAATTAATTAGTTAATTAATTAAAATGTATGAATTTGTGTCAACCAGTGATTTCTTCCTATTCAAGTTGGGAATGGCTACTCTATTATTATTGTCCCAATAATAAAAGAATAAAATGATTCAAGCTTGGTGGTACACTCCTGTAATCCCAGTAATTAGGAGGCCGAATTGAGAGAATCTCAGGTTTGAGATCATCCTCAGCAACTTAGTAAAATCCTGTTTCTAAAAAATAAAAAGGAGCCGGGCGTGGTGGCGCAGGCTTGTAATCCCAACATTCGGGAGGCTGAGACCGGAGGATCCGGGTTCCTGGCCAGCCTCAGCTACCTAGTGAGGCACTCCGCAACTTAGTGAGACTCGGTTTCAAAATAAAGAATAAAAAATAGGGCTGGGGGTGTAGCTCGGAGGTAGAATGCCCCTGAGTTCAATCCCCAGTACCGCAAAAAAAAAAAAAAAAAAAAAAAAGAATAAAAAATAGGGCTGGGGGTATAGTTCGTAGGTAGAATGCCCCTGGGTTCAATCCCCAGTACCGCAAAAAAAATAAATAAAATAAAAAATAAAAATAAAAATTAAGCCGGGCATGGTGGCGCATGCTTGTAATCCTAGCATTCAGGAGGCTGAGACCAGAGGATCCGGGTTCGAGGCCAGCCTCAGCTACCTAGTGAGGCACTCCGCAACTTAGTGAGACTCGGTTTCAAAATAAAGAATAAAAAATAGGGCTGGGGGTATAGCTCAGAAGTAGAATGCCCCTGAGTTCAGTCCCCAATACCGCAAAAAAAAAAAAAAAAAAAAAAAGACTAAAATAGGACAGGCAGTGTATCAGTAATAAAATGTCCCTGGGTTCAATCCCTAGGACCACACACACAAAAAAGAATGGATAGAAATAAGGAAGTGTGATAGAAATAGGTGGGCATTTGGAGACAAATCATGCTGATGGAGGTAGACAGGTCTTCAAGTATGAGATCAATTAAATGGCTGCTTTTCTTGTGTGTGTCATCCTGGGGATTGAACTCAGGGGCATTCTACCTCTGAGCTACATCCCCAGCCCTAATTTTTTTTTTTTTTTTTTTTTTTTTGGTGGTACTGGGGATTGAACTCAGAGGCATTCTATCTCCGAGGTACAGCCCCAGCCTTATTTTTTTTTTTATTCTTTATTTTGAAACAGGGTCTCACTAAGCAGCTGAGGCTGGCCGCGAACCCGGATCCTCCAGTCTCAGCCTACTGAATGCTGGGATTACAAGCGTGCGCCACCACGCCCGGCTCCTAGCCCTAATTTTTATTCTTTATTTTGAAACAGGGTCTCACTAAGTTGCGGAGGGCCTTACTAAGTAGCTCAGGCTGGCCAAGAACCTGGATCCTCTGGTCTCAGCCTCTCAAATACTGGGGTTATGGGTGTACACCACCATGCTTGGCCAAAATTCAAGAATAGAGCTAAAAGAGCTCTATTCTTATCCTATTCTTATCCTAGAAGAGAGGTAGGAGTCTAGGAACTGAGGCCCTGCAGAAGCTAGAATCCCAGCTGCCTGTGCCAGAGAGTAGGAAGGAGGTACCCTGGCTTCTCTCTCTCCTCTCACCTCTACTCTTCCGAATCTCCCATAGACCAAACCAGGCTAGAAGGTAATAGACACCGGAGCTGGGAAGGGTAGTTTGTGAGCGCCCCCGGGGTGCAGCCAGAGCACAGGAAGGGTGAAGAGGATCAGAGAGCAGATTGGCAAGGGAGAAGCACAATGTCCTACCCCAAACATTCTAATCCCAGTACAGTAAAGGCACAAAGATCCAGAACCTTGCTGGTTACAGTGGCACACACCTAGTAATCCCAGGACTCAGGAGGCTGAGACAGGAGGATCACAGGTTCAGGTTCACAGCCAGCCTCAGCAATTTAGTGAGGCCCTGTTTCCAAATAAAAAATAAAATAAGGCTGGGGATGTAGCTCAGAGATAGAATGCCCCTGGGTTCAATCCTTATGACCACAAAAAAAGAAAGAGAGAGAAAGAATCCAACACCTTCATATAACCAAAGAGAATCTATCTACACATTCTAGAACAGCTTAAGACAGGTGGAAGCTCTTTCCACCTACAGTCTCAGCTTTCAGGTGTCACGTTGAGACCAACCCTCCTTTTTTTTTTTTTTTTTTTTGCGTTACCCTATTTTTATTCTTTGTTTTGAAACAAGGTCTCACTAAGTTGCGGAGTGCCTCACTAGGTAGCTGAGTCTGGCCGCTAACCCGGATCCTCCGGTCTCAGCCTCCCAAATGCTGGGATTACAAGAGTGCATCACCACGCCCAACTCCAACCCTCCTTTTGACTGAAGGAGTTTATTCCACTGGAGTTTGTGCTGATGGGGTTAGAGTTAGCACCTTTTTTTTTTTTTTTCCCCTTGAGATGGGGTCTGGCTACATTACTGAGGCTGACCTTCAATTTGTGATCTTCCTGCCTCAGCCTCCTGAGTAGCTGGGATTATAGGCATGCTCCAACACACCCAACTTAGAGATTTGATTGCAAAGAAAATTTTCATTCAGCTGGTACATACTGTCCTTTCCCTTGTGCCAGCTTGTAAACCTGGGCCATTCATTTCAGAAGGAACCAGGCAAGAGAAAAGTGAGGATACAACGCAGCTTTTCATTCTCCTGGACAAACAAGAAAGGGTCTGTGTTCCATGAAGGTGTATAAGGGAGGAGCTCATAGATGGGGCATCAGTGTGCTGCTTCCAGCCATCTTTGAAAAGAGGGCTGGTAAAAGCCAGGCGTGGTGGCGCACGCTTGTAATCCCAGCATTTGGGAGGCTGAGACCGGAGGATCTGGGTTCGTGGCCAGCCTCAGCTACCTGGTGAGGCACTCGGCAACTTAGTGAAACTCGGTTTCAAAATAAAGAATAAAAATAGGGCTGGGGGTATAGCTCGGAGGTAGAATGCCCCTGAGTTCAATCCCCAGTACCGCAAAAAAAAAAAAAAAAAGAAAAGAGGGCTGGTGGCTTTTTCCATGAAGGTCCTTATCTGCTTAGGACTGCAGTATTTCTAATTTGGGCCCAAGCACAGGGCTTATATAATTTCCAGTTACCCAGAGTAAGTATATCTAGAGCAGTCTATCTGCAAGCCTAAGTAGGCTATGTGTGGCTCTGAAATAAATTGATGGAGCTGGGCATGGTGGTGCACACCTATAATCCCAGTACTTGGGAGGCTGAGACAGGAGGATGGCAAGTTTGAAGCCAGCCTCAGCAACTTGGTGAGACCCTCAGCAACTTAGTGAGACCCTGTTTCAATAAAAAACAAAAAGGGCTGGGGGTGTAGGTAAAAGGTAGAATGCCCCTGGGTTCTAAGAAGGAGGGAGGGAGAGAAAGAAGGAAGATAAATGATGGAAACTGTCTTTTCTCTGTTCCTTGTTTTTTTCTCCCTCCTCTTGATAGGATGGTGATATCATAGCTCCAAAAATAACACCTCGAAAACCAGAATGGAATCCCAGTCCAGACCGCTCGCGAGATGCATCCAAGAAGCTAAACTTTCAATGACGGCCTATGTGAATGTCTGCAGTTGATCACTTACACAAAACCCTCCCCAGCACAGTTAAGACGGGCCGGAGTCCCAGAGCAGTTAGTGGCTAGCGCTTTTTACTTTGTATTTTCAATGTATGCACATGCTGAAGATAAATAACTTTTATTCAAAGAAACAAAGAGGTGTTGGGCAAATCTTGCTCTACATGCTATGAAAAGCATTACCTTACTTTTCATATTAAAGCATTTCTCCTTTAGTCTGTTTTTCTAGAATAACAATTCTCTTTTATCTATTTTAAACTCTTATGACAGGTGATGGGGGTGTTTTGTTTTTGTTTTTGGTATTCTGAGTTACACAACCCCAGCCCTTTCTTTTTATTTTATTTTTTTGTTTGTTTGTTTTCAGATAGGGTCTCTCACTAAGCACACACTGGCCTCTAACCTGCACTCTTCCTGTCTCAGCTACTCAAGTACTGGGATTACAGTCGCATACAACTGTGTCTAACCTCATTGGAATTTGGAGTTGGAATTGTCATGAACAGACTTGGTTAAACATAAGCGAATCCTGGCCCCTGAGGAGGTGCCCGTCACCCTGAGTTTGAGGATGACAGTCCTCGAGTGATCTAAACATCAGTGAATAGCCTCTCCCTCCCCCTCCCAGCCAGCCTCAGGTCGGGATAAACTTAGGAGATGAGGGTGAGAATGGGCTTTATCTCTTGGGTGAGAGAATCTGAGGGTACTGGCCTCCCTTTTTTTGTTTTTTGTTTTGATTTGGAGGTGCTGGAGATGAAACAAAGGACATCTTACAGCTAGGTAAGCACATTACCAGTCCTGGCCTCCACTTATTTAGAGCATACGAAAGACCCTGGAGTTGGAGGGATCCTGCAAACCAGGCTGCTCTCTGAGTTCGCTACAGCTCCAGACCCAGGCAGTTTCTTTCCAAAATCCTCACTGTCCCAGCCCTGAGGGCCTCTCCATGGCCCAGCGTGGAAAAGAAGACAGCCCTCCAGCCTCTCCAAGCCTGCCTTTTAAGCTGCTCGGGGCCATCCCAGGACTCTCCTTAGGACTAACCTCACGGGGAGTTCTCTAGACTGCCTTCTCCAGTGGATCCCAGGTCCCCCTCTGTACCTGATGCTCCCAGCGGTAGCGTGGGTGTCACGTGGCTGAGCAGTGCTCCTGAGCCCAGGGCACCCTCCATTCTAGTGTGTGCAAGTTCATCAAGAACAAAGCCGAGTTGGAGCCTGAGGGGTGACCAGAGGATGCTGGAGGCTACAAATACCTCACTTCTGCACAGATGCTCCCTTGGCAGAAGCCTTCCTGACCACCGGGAGCAAGGCAAACAGCCCTGGCTGTGGGCAGGAACCAGCCCAACAGAGTACCCGTGCCGTCCCTTTCCACCATGACCAGGTTTATCTGTCCACACCGGGTGGAGGGCATTTGGAGTGTCCTGCTGTCCTGTATTGTCAGCCCGCCCCATCCCTCAGTGGAAAATCGAGGGTCAACTCTCACTTGCAGGAGAGTAGCTGGACGTGTTGACAGGGTGCACAGGAGGGCTTCTAGACGCTCAGGCGAGGCTCGGGGCCTTTTCTGCTCAGCCACAGCGCCTCCACAACCTTCCGAGGTGAGAACTCTTGCTCACAACTTCCTACCCAGACGCAATGTCAAGAATGTACTATTTTTCTGATAAGGTTTTTATTTCTGTCAGTGTTATATTTAAATCATTTGTGTTTTGCAATGGAATTTTGTAATCCTAATATTGTATCATTATGCTGTCTGAGAAACAACTTGAATCTATTTCTCTGCCTCTCTTATTACTTGTAAGGCTGCACTTTATGCAATTTGCAACTGTTTTAATTATGGCAACCATGTACCATTTACAAGGCTAAATTTTCCTTAAGAAACATCCTGCCTCTGTATAAAAATGGAGATTTTAACAGCTTACTCTTAGTTGTGGAACATTTCACCTTGAGACTGTGATGGGAGGTGCAGGTTCCAGTGACTGGTGACTGTCAGGGGAGGGAGCCCACGTGTGCTCCTCCCTCCTGTCCTGCTGTCCTGTGCGCAGTTGACCCTTCTGGGCAAAGTGGCATATTCTGTGTAGTTCTGCGCCTGGGTGCCTCTCAGCTCCTCCATACTGTTGCGTCTGCCAGAGGGGATGGTGTTAATGAGGTCCCTGGCAGTTGGTTTTCCTCACTCAGTAAGGGGAGTAATTCAAGCACTCCCCATCTCACAGGAGGCCAGCACTGGCAACGGCACCAGCACGGGAAGGAATAAGGATTTTCTTTGTGCAGAGCGCCTATTGTGCCAGAAAACATACCTCTTTCTCTCTTTTAATCTACAGAGGTTCAACCTCTTCGCCCAAATACGCATATTGCTCATTGCTGCTTTCCTTCTCCCTCGTGAAATTAAGGAATGGATTTGCAAGCACCTGGCACCGTGGTGGCACACAGAAGAACCCGAGTTCTGGAATAGGCAGCAGAGCAAGAGAAGGTGTAATGGTACTAGAGTCGCTCTTAGTTTCACCGGGGAAGCCCAGCCTTCTGAAGTTGGACAATATTCTTTAAAGTAATTCCTGAAACATACAAAGTGGTAGCCGGGCATGGTGGCACACGCTTGTAATCTCAGTACTTGGGAGGCTGAGACAGGAGGATCGCAAGTTCAAAGACAGCCTCAGCAAGTAGTGAGACTCTCATCAACCTAGAGAGACCCTGTTTCAAAATAAATACAAATTAGGCTAAGGGTGTAGCTTGGAGGTCGAATGCTCCTGGATTCAATTCTCAGTACCAAAAAAAAAAGGGGGGCTGGGGATGTAACTTGGAGGTAGAATGCACCTAAGTTTAGTCCCACCCCCCCCCCCAAAAAAATCCTGTTTTTGTAAGAGAGAGAGAGTAATATGTGTATAGATAGATCTATGGGAAATTATTTGGAAGAATATACATGAAAATGTTACTGCTTGGGGGATTTAATTTTAGGCAGTTTTTATTTATTTGCAGTGCTGGGGACTGAACCCAGAGCCTCACACATAGGCAAGTGCTTTACCACTAAGCTATATCCCCAGCCCTTTTTATTTTGAGATAGCAGGTTCTAAGTTGCCCAGGCAGGCCTCCAACTTGTAATCCTCCTGTCTCGGCCTCCCAAGTAGCTGAGATTATAGGTGTGTGCCACCACACCTGACAATTTGTAATTTTTTTATGTCTTTTGGATTTTTTACAACAAACGTGTATTAGTTGTAGAATTCCTATAAAGGTAATTTTCACGAGGCATCCTCTGTTTCTTCAGTGAGGAGTGTCTTTCACACCGCCAAAATTACCTCTGCAAGAGCGCAGTGCCTGCCGCCATCCCTGTCTTGGGTCCCCAGGCCTCCGGGAGGGCTGTCTGCCAGCCTCAGTCACCACAAGGGCACTTCACCATCCGCGTTTCCCAATGACTGCCGTGCATGAGGACGCCTGGGCAGGATCCGTGAGCAGGTCTGAGTATCTGTTGCCCCAGAAGCTGCCCACACGGGGCGTCAGCTCAAAACCCAGGCCTCCAGCTCCTTGATGCAGAACTGCTCCTGCCGGGCCAGCACTTCATTGTTGAAGGTCGCACAGGGGTGGCTTCCCCCATGATACAAGTCTCCATCCAACCACAGTCCAAACTGGCCACTAAAGAAGAGGAAGTGCGGGGCGGATCACTGCTGCTGTTAGGTCTTTAGATCTACCACCACCGTCAGCCCTCAGCCACACCTTCGTGACAGCCAGCTGTGCTTATTATCTTCCCTTAGTTTATCCTGAATTCAGGAGGACTCAGTATGCTGTCCTGTGGAGTTTAGATTTAAAACTATTCAAGGGCTGGGTACAGGGGTGCATGGCTGTAATCCCAGTACTTGGGAGGTTGAGACAGGAGGATCACAAGTTCACAGTCAGATTAAGCAATTTAGACCCTGATTCAAAGCAAAAAATAAAACAGGGCTGAGGGTATATACCTCAGCAGTAGAATGCCCCTACAGTCAATCCCTAATACCACTGAAAAAGAAGAGGAAGAGGAGGAGGAGAAGCTATTCAAGGATTTTATTTATTTTTGGTACTGGGGATGGAACCTAGGGACCTTCTACCTCCTACCCAAACTGCAGCCCTATTTTTATTTTTTATTTTGAAACAGGATCTCGCTAAATTGCTGAGGCTGACCTTGAACCTGCAATCCTCCTGTATCAGCCTCCCAAGTACTGGGATTACAGGAATGTGCCACCATGCCTGGCTCAATTCAAGGGTTTTGGTAGACATATACAATGATGCAGTTGTTATCACAATCCAGTTCTAGAACATTTGGAACATTCTGATCTCTACATTTAACAGAGAACCTAGGCTGGAGCCAAGAAGTGAATGACCGCAAATCAGCAATCGCTGATATGTTCTGTGTCAAGCTGCCATCAGTGGGGGTTTGGGGACAGCGGGAAAAGCAAAGAATCTGAAACTAATCAAACAAGGCTTTCCTCTTTGCCCTCAAGGTAAAACATTAGCGTGCCTGAATTTGAAGGTCACACCAGGAGTTAGTCCAAGCGTCCAAGCTTTTCTTCCCCTAATTCCCCTTCCTGTACACACACACACACACACACACACACACACACACACACACACACACGATGAACGAACAAAGCCTCTTGGGCAGATGCGACCTTCCTCTAATGAGTTATGTCCCCTAGGATGACCAAGCTGGCTGGTAAATCTGTATCTTAGCTGGGTGTGGTGGCACACACCTGTAACCCCAGTATTTGGGAGGCCGAGACAGAAGGATCACAGGTTTAAGACCAGCCTAAGCAACTTGGACTCAGTAACCTAGTGAGACCCTGTTTCATTTATTTTTTAATTAATTTTTTGAGGATTTAACTCAGGGGCATTCTACCTCTGAGCTACACCGTATTTTTTTTTTTTTTTATTATTCTTTATTTTGAGACAGGGTCTCACTAAGTTGTGGAAGGCCTCACTAAATAGCTGAGGCTCACCACGAACCCAGATCCTCCTGTCTCACTCTCCTGTGTACTAGGATTACAAGCATATGCCACCACACCCAGCGTGAGACCTTGTTTCAAAATAAAAAGGGCTGAGGGTATCGTTTGAAGGTGAAACACTCCTGGGTTCAACCCCCAGTTCCCCTCCCCAAGAAAAATCTGGGTCTTCCCCATCTCTGGATATAAATTACATAAATTCAAACTAAGCTGTCACCCACTATAAAGTTTGATGGTGACGTTTGTGCACCCTTCCGCCTCACTTCCTGGCTTCCTTCCTCACCTAGGGTGGGGTTGACAGGGTCGGCCTGGGGTTGGGCAATAGTGTTGACGAGAAAGGCCTGAAAGTGAACCACCAGCCTCCAGGTTGCTCTGGAGCCACCACGCCCAGCAGTTAAGGGAGGGAAACTGCCCGAACGCTGGCCACCTCAAGACTCAGGAGGACGGGGACACGCACCTGCCACTGCCCATCATCAGTGAATCCAAGTCTCCTTTCACGAAGAAAGAGTTGCTCCCTGTCCACTTGAAGACCTGGGGGATGGGAAAGGCTCAGGGTTAGTTGGGAGTCCTGCCCTTGCAGTCTGACTCCAAGCCACTGGGCGGCAGTGTGGAGGGGACAGAGCCTCCAGGCCCAGCCAGGCGGCAAAGGGCTCTGGGCTGGGGCTCTGGAGATTTCTGTCTCCTTGGACAGTACCCTGTGGTTTGAATTCCCACAGCCTTGAAGCGCCTTTGCTCTAGGAATAGAACAAAACCTCAGAGGCTTTCTGCTGGCAAAGCTGGGGCGAAGAGGGGAAAAGCCAAGTCCAGGCCAGGAGCTGGGAATTACTGCCGTCAACTGACGAATCTCCCACTGGAGGTCACACCAAGCCGCCTCTCGCCCAGGTCGCCACAGGACCTGCGGGCTCTGAACACACACCCACTTCCACAGCTCTGTCCTGCCCACCGCTCTCGTCCTTCCCAGGTCAGAGCCTCTGGACTGTCCCATCCATTTCCACGTGCAACCTGAGTGTCTATTCAGAAGCTAAGTCATTGCTGCTCCTCTGCAGAGATGCCTCCGAGGGCTCCCACTGCAACGGGGATAAGCTCCGAGTCCTTGCCGGAGCCTGGAGCCACCAGCCCTCGTTCCCCTGGTCTCTTCTCCCCCTAGTGATGGCACTTAAGCTGCACTGGCCTCTGTTGGAAACACCCAGACCTCTTTCCTGCCTCAGGAGCCTCGCTTGCTCTTGCATCCCTCTCCTCTCCCCCACGTCTGCCAGGGTCTGCTTCTCCAGCCCTGTGTCATCCTGGAGAGATCCCTATCTGAGCAAGTCTTCCAGCCCCTGCTTGCTTTCCCAGCACTCACCCCCTCTTTGAGGTGGCTCCATTCCTGTATCCCTGTGCCCTCATAGGCCTCACTAAATATAAGTTCTAACAGGCATGCCTTGGTTCCTGGCACATGCTATAGATATTTGTTGAATGAATAAATTATTCTAGTTAAATTAGGCAATAAAAGGTTTTGTTTTTTACAATACTGGGGATCAACCCCATTGAGCTACAGCCACCACCCTTTTTATTTTATTTTATTTTGTGGTACTAGGCATTGAACCCAGGGGCATTTTACCCCTCAGCTATACCCCCCAGCCCTATTATTTTATTTTATTTTTTCGGTACTGGGGATTGAACTCAGGGGCATTCTACCTCCGAGCTATACCCCCAGCCCTATTTTTTATTCTTTATTTTGAAACCGGGTCTCACTAAGTTGCAGAGTGCCTCACTAGGTAGCTGAGGCTGGCTGCGAACCCGGATCCTCCGGTCTCAGCCTCCCGAATGCTGGGATTACAAGCGTGCACCACCACGCCCGGCTCCCAGCCCTATTATTTTATTCTTTATTTTGAAACAGGGTCTCGATAAGTTGAGGATGGCTTCACTAAGTAGCTGAGGCTGGCCATGAACCTGCAATCCCCCTGTTTCAGCCTCCCTGTTTCAGCCTCCCAAGTACTGGGATTACAAGTGTACACCACCACACCCAGCTTATTTTTTATTTTGAGACAGGGTCTTGCTAAGTTATCGAGCACTGGCCTCAAATTTTCTATCCTCCCGCCTCAGCCTCCTGAGTCTCTGGGATTATTGGTGTATGCCACTATGCCCAGCTATAAAAGGATTTTTAGCGGGGTGTGGTGGCTCACGCCTGTAATCCCAGTACTGGGGAGCCTAAGACAGGAGGATTGCAGGTTCGAGGGCAGCCTCTGCAATATATTGAGACTCTTGGCAACCTAGAGAGACTCTGTTTCAAAACAAAAAGGGTTGCAGGTGTAGCTCAGAGGTAGAATCCCCTGGGTTCAATCCCCAGTACCAAAAATAAGGATTTTTAAAGGACCACAAAGTATTGTTGCCTATAATTACTCATCAAAATGCTACAGGCAACCAAAGCGTTTTTAGAAAGAAAATGGACGAATAAAGATAAGTCGTGGGTTCAGAAGAGATGGATGAGAAAATACTAATAAGTGACCAGGAAAAGACAACGGTCAACACTTCTACTTTCTTCAAGGGCATGACCTTCAGACTTGAAAGAGTAAGATAAATATTGCTACAGAGGATATTAAACACAAAGTTTGTGGCGCTGCTTGGAATAGCAGTCAAGTGACAAGGTGCTGTGAATTCATGAAAAACACAGTAAATACCAAAAGGCCAAAGGTAGTCAAGAATTAGCCAATTTTTGAAAAGATGGATTCTATGACAGTAGACTGGAAAGACAGTGATCCCCTGAGAAAATCATTCATTTTGATGAAGTAGAGTAGAAAGAATTAAAATTTAGGCAGGAAGGAGACATTGGGAAGGAAAGGAAAAATATAGCTTTAAAATCTGGAGAGTTGAGCCGGGCGTGGTGGCGCACGCTTGTAATCCCAGCATTCGGGAGGCTGAGACCAGAGGATCCGGGTTCGAGGCCAACCTCAGCTACCTAGTGAGGCACTCCGCAACTTAGTGAGACTCGGTTTCAAAATAAAGAATAAAAAATAGGCCTGGGGGTGTAGCTCGGAGGTAGAATGCCCCTGAGTTCAATCCCCAGTACCGCAAAAAAAAAAAAAAAAAAAAAAAAAAAAAAATCTGGAGAGTTCATAGACCCTGCCCTCACTGGAAATCCTTTTGAACAAAGGCCAGACTTCAGCGACCTCCCATCTTCGAAACCTGAGAAAGGAGGAGGATCCAACTTGGAACGCCTACCTATCCACCACCAATACCTGAGAAAGGAGGAGGTCCAGACT
>PVLC010043416.1:0-12559 GCA_004027655.1 Graphiurus murinus
GAACCAGGGACACTCTCTCTACCTGTGAACTACACTCCCAGCCCTTTTTATTTTTTATTTTGAAACAGGGTCTCGCTAAGTTGCAGAGGGCCTCACGAGGTTGCAGAGGGCCTCACGAGGTTGCTGAGGCTAGCTTGGAACCGGCGATCCTCCTGTCTCAGCCTCCCAACTACTAGGATTACCTCGCCCGGTCCATGTAGCCATTTCAGATGGGCTTCAGAAGCTGCTGCTGTTTTGTCCCTCTAGGTTTATTACACCAGATATCGTTTATGGCAGTGCATAATTCTCTTTGGATACTGCATGGACATTCATTCACTTGTTGTGCGACTACTTACCAATAATCTCTAAGATGCATTGACCATTTGCATGTTGTGCAGTGGTCAATTTAAATTAATCGAATGCACCTCGCACGCATTAATTTAAATCTCACAAAAACACTACAATGTAGGCATCATTGCCGCCGTTACATTTTGAGGTGGAGGAGTGGAACAAGGAAGAGAAAGGCTAAGGTACTTGCTCCGGGTCACGCAGCTGATGGGAGTTGCTAGCAGAGCTGGGTTTGATCCAGGTGGTCTGACAGCCCCTCAGGACCTGTCTGTTCATCTGTCTGTCGGATGGCTGAAGTGGCTGTACCTGTGATGGCGGGCAGGGCGGCCTGGGGGTGCGGGCAGAGTACGGGCCAGAGACTGGGGGCACAGAAGGTGGAGGAGGTTCAGCCTGTAGTGGGGTGACTCAACTCTTGAGGGCTCGAGGGCGGGTATGGAGGTCCGCCCGCAGGACTCAGCTGTCCCTGGGTGCCAGGAGGGACAGCCAAGGAGGACCTGGTGCTTGTGGTGGTGCAGAGGATGGGCATCCGGCCCACACCGGTCTGGTTCCTAGACTTGGTTCCTAAGGACCAGGCTGGTCCTTGCAAACCCGTGCATCCTTCCTTCCCCAGCCTTCTGGAAACTTCTCCTGCTTCCATGGCTCCTGTGATGTTCTATAATGGTACATTCACAGGTGTGCTTCCTGCCTGGTCTGGGGGCCTTGAAGCTCAGCGTCCTTCCAGACTGAACTCTCCTGGCCTGCTGCTGTGCACTCAGCAGGCACCAGGGGGCGCTGTGGTGAGGAAGTCTGTGTTCAAGCCCCACTCCGCCCACTGGATGGCGCCAGTCGCCTTTGAGAGGCCCGTGCCCAGCCTCAGTGGCCCTAGGATGCCTCCCGGGGGTGTGAGCCTGAGGACAGTGCAGGGCACCTTCACCGGGAGGCTGCCATGAATATCTTCAGATGGGCGCATGTGCCTGACCTTCCTGGCTCTGTGTCTTGGGTCTTGGCTCTGAGGTGCTGGCTCTTTTGGGTCGTGGGGTAACCCTGGCTCACGCTCCAGCGCACTGGGCTCTTTTGGCCATCTCTAGGGTCAGCACTGGGACTCTGAGTCCACACTGCTGGTTCCAGGCTCTGCACCCCTGCAGGGATGTGCTAGCTGGATTGTTTGCCCACAGGTAAATTTACCTGAACCTACTGAGTGTAAGGAATGTGGGGAGAGACACTTAATATAACCCCACGGTAGGTAACAAGACAGAAGCAAGACAGAAGGCATCTGGGAGGTGTGGGGATAGTCTACCGTGTGTCTTAGACCCAGGGCTGCGTTTATGTGATTGCTTTCTCTTTCTTTTTTTTGATAGTACTAAGGATTGAACTCAGGGGCATTCTACCTCCAAGCCACATCCCCGGCCCTATTGGTTTTTTTTTTTTTAATTTTAAAATAGGCTCTTGTTAAATTGCTGAAGCTGGCTTCAAAGCTGTGATGCTCCTGTCTCAGCCTCCCAGGCACTGGGATTACAGGTGTGTACCACTGCACCGGGCTACATGATTGCCTTCTCAAGTGTAGCAGTGCAGTTTACTTTCACCTTCTCATTCTGTACTCTCCTCCTCCTCCTCTATTACCACAGGCCTCTGTGATGAAGATCCATTTTCTTTAATAAACATCTTACTTTTTCCTGTTTTTGTTTTTATTTTATAAATGTGACTAAACCGCCCAGCTTCTGAAAAATGAAATATATTACTTAGAACAGTATACAAAATATTTTTAAAAAGTAGCTCCACACCCTTCATTCCTTCTCTAGAGAAACTCAGGCACCCAGAGCGAGAGGTCCATTAGACATCTATTTTAAAACCCTAATTGGCAAGGCATTTTTATGCTCAAACAATTAAATCACTGTCTTGTCTGGCAAATGCCCAGTTTCAGCCTTGGAAAAAGTTTGCAAGGCCTCTTACAGTACCAAGAGGGCAGTTCTCTGAGGACTCTGGGCTGGGCCGGGGCCTGGGCTCCGCGCCCCGTGCATGTGAGCACACAGGAGCTGCGGTCTTGCCAGTGGAAACATCACCCCCATTCATTCTTGCCTGGCTGCAGACTTGTGTGTTCAGCCGCTCTGGTTTGGGTGACCAGCGAGCACGCGCTGTTTCAGAATGCTACTTATGGGCAGGCTGGTGCATTTTAGGAAATGCTGGCCAGCCAGCTTGCGATTTGCTGGATCGTTTGAGAAAACAAAACCGGGCAGCACAGAGTGGACGGCCTGGCTGGACCCCAGTGTTGCAGACTTTGCCCCGTGGTGCCGTGTGTGGGAGCCACTGCCCACTGAGGGGAACCATTAGGCTGGTGCAGGGTGGACCCTGCAGGTCCCCATGATCCTCCAATGGGCTGGCTGCCCCCGGGTCTGGAGTTGAACCTTCTAAGGATGGCATGCCTGTTATTCTTTTTGAGGGGGAAGTGATACACTTTCCTAAAGTAGCAGAGTTTTGCCTGTAGCAATAAAGGATGGTTTCGGAGATCTGCCGATTCTGCCTGAGCATCCCAGGGTGGCGGGTGGGGATTGGTTTGGACTTTTCTCAGTCACTGGTGGGTGTCGGGAGGGCGCATTCGAGGGGCCTCCCAGCAGAGGTAGCGTGGCTCACGTTCAGGTTCCTTGAGTTTCGGTGATTTGGGCTTAACCTCTCCAGCACATCTTCCACGTCCCTTCCTTTACGTGTTCTCCCGTCTAGGTGTCTGTGAGTCCTTTCCCAACACATCCTGTGTGCTTCTCACAGGGATTTCCTGCCAGGCTTGTTTTGGGAAGATGAGGGTGAGCAGAGGAGCAGGAAGCTGAGAGAAAGAAGGGCCGCGCTGGCCATGGGCAGCCTGGGCCCTGCCCAACATCTCCAGTGACCGAAGTGCCCTGCTGGCTCTGGGGCGCAGCCTTAAGCTGGTTTGGGGGAGACCTGTGGGAACGGAACTGTTCTCCCCAGTCCCTGGTTGGGGGGAGCAGGCGTACAGCTCTGGCTGGCTCCACAGGGCTGTCCTGGGGAAGGGGCAGGGAGGTCCTAGTGATTGAGGACAGTAGCACCACATCCCTTTCCTGAAGGTCCTCTGGGAACAAGGGCGGCGTGTGTGCATCCTCAGGGGATGCCGGGAGGGGGCATGCCCTGGATGGCTGAGCTTCTGGGTGGGACAGGCCTGCCTCCCTGTTACCCAAAGGCCTGAGGGGCTGGGGGAGCAGGTGCATAGGGATGCGTGAACCCTCCCTCACCTGGATCCGAGTGGGGCGCTGCGGGAAGCCCAGGTAGGTGTTGCAAGAGGAGGTGTGTGCCAGGCCTTCGTGATACGGCTTCCTTTGCATTTCCTGACTCTGCCCCTGGCAGAAGAGGGGACATCCCCAGAAAGCTTGGTTAGGAGAGGGGCAAGGGGGCTGGCCCCCCAACCCCCAGCCGCTGCCCCTCTGTGAGAGGAGGGGAGCAAAGAGCCTGAGGGCGCGTCTCCTGGTGGATCCTGCAAGTCTCTGGAAAAGCCACTTTCTTGTCCCATGTTCTGTGGCGGCCAGGGTGCTCTCTCTGAAGTGTTGTCCCCGTTGCTGGCTTGTGGGGCTCAAGACGAGGTGTGACATTCAGTGTCCTTTCCTTCCTCTCGATAAACCTCTTTCCACGTGGTTCCTTAAGCGTGTAAGGCTTTGATACCAGATTTGGTGAGTAAGTTGCATGTATATAGTATGTTTCATCATGTGTTCACATGTCCTATCCAGCTCCGCCTTTGGCAGGTCTGCGGGAAGGCGGGGCCCCGTGCCCCTTACTGGCCCTGTAAAACCATGAATAATTATACAGCCATCCAACACTTGTGCCGAGACCACGGAAGTTGGACTGAGTGACCTAAATTAGCTTAAAGTGAATTGTCATTAAGACAAGCTCTTGGCTCCTTTATTTACTTGCCCGGTTTTGGGAGAAGTGTTCGTGCTGGCTCCTCTGCCGGGCGGGCACGTCCGCAGCCATCACTGCCTCGTTTTGGATGGATCTGCGGCTCAGACCGTGGGCGTTTCTCTGGGTGCCTTGGACACTTGTTGGGCGCTCTCCAGAGAGACTTTTAAAGTCAGTAATTCTCAGTGAGTCTTCCCCGGTGTCTGTCAGTGGGAAGAAGCCGGCATGTCCTATCTTCCTGACTGTGTCCCTGGAGGCGGAGGTGCTGTGCTCAGTCCTGGCTCTTGGGAGGAGGTTTGGGGAGGCTCCTCAGCGCCGTGGGTCAGTTGGAAGTGTTGGGTCCTGCATCTGTCTGGAGATGAGAGAGCCGACCAGGAGTCTCCCGCCTGTGCCGTCCTTGGGTGGGGGACAGGTGTGAACACCCTGTGGCTCACACCTGGTGCGCACCGTGTGGGGGGCAGGTGTGAACACCCTCTGGCTCACACCTGGTGTGCACCGTGTGGGGGACAGGTGTGAACGCCCTCTGGCTCACACCTGGTGTGCACCGTGTGGGGGACAGGTGTGAACACACTCTGGCTCACACCTGGTGTGCACCGTGTGGGGGACAGGTGTGAACGCCCTCTGGCTCACACCTGGTGTGCACCGTCCGTCACAGTCTGTGAGGTGGTAGAGACAGGTTCTTGGTACGCTTGAGGCCAGGTCCCTGGTATGCAGGCCTCCAATCCGGCTGACCCTGGGGAGGGACGGGAGAGAGGTGCGGGGGACCTGCCCTTGCTCTCTGCTGGCTGACAGTGTGGATGAGGCTGCAGTGGCCGCCCCGTGGCCGGGCTGTGGGGAGGCAGGAGGCAGATTGAAGCTGTATGACCTCCAGCCTGGGGTCCATCTGAGGGGGCGTGCAGAGGGGTCCGGGAGGGAGCCGTTAGGGCCAGGAGGGGGAGGCCAGTGTAAGCTGGGCCCGAGGGGCGTGGGGCTGGACTTGGGGCTTCCTCGTGGACGGACGCCAGGGCAGGGTGGCGTCTGCGGGGCCCAGGGCAGCCCTGCAGCCTCAGAGCTCAGGGGCCGTTTCTGCCTCCGAGGCTTGTTCCAGGCACCTTGTTCCTAACAACGAGCTCCTTCCGAGATACCTGTCTGTCTGCGGCTGCCCGCTGCCTCTGAGGCTCACGACCCACGGGGTCACGACTCTGGCCTGCTCCCCTTCCTGCCCCCACCCCCGCTCTGCGACGCTGCCCCCCATTTCCACGTCCTCTCCTGGAGCTAGCCTGTATCAGTCCTCAGACTCTTCCCCAGAGTCTTTCAAGATTTTGTACCTTTTGGTGGGGGGGAGGGGAGTTGTAATTACGTATTTGAACTATGTAATACAAATAATTACCAATGATTGTTTGATTATTATTATTTTTTTTTCCCCTGGTAGTGGGGCTTGAACCCAGGTCTCCACTTATGCTAGGCAAGTGCTCTGCCACTGAGCTATATCCCCGGCCCTTTTGATGATAGTATTTTGCAGTGGGGACTCACTAGGTTGCCAGACTGTAATTATTATTATTTTTTTTTATGTGGTACTGGGGATTGAACTCAGGGTCGTTCTACCTTCGAGCTATACTCCCAGTCCTATTTTTTATGCTTTATTTTGAAACCGGGTCTCACTAAGTTGCAGAGGATCTCACTAGGTAGCTGAGGCTGGCGGTGAACCTGGATCCTCCGGTCTCAGCCTCCCAAATGCTGGGATTACAAGCATGCGCCACCACACCCAGCTAGACTGTAATTATTTATTTATTTTTAAGAGTTAGGGAGTTCCTTCACGTCCATCTCTTTGGTTGGTGTCCCCGCCGTGGGGTGGACCGGGCGGCGTGGGCCCCGTGACATCGCTTACCCAGGGAGCTTCGTTTATGAGATTTCCGTTTCTGTTGCAGGTGCTCCCTGTCGTGTGCCCCGGTCTCCACCCGGGATATGCACTTCCTCCTCGAGGGCTCGCCTCCGGTTGCCGGGCAACAGGTGCCCCTCTGAGGATGGAGAGATAAGACGCCGCCCCTTCAGGCCTGCACCGCTGAAAGCCCTGCCGCCACCACGCCCCCGCCGTCGTCCCGATGGATCGCAACAGAGAGGCCGAGGTGGAGCTGAGGAGGGGCCCCAGCCCGCCCAGAGCCGGCCGGAGCCACGGGGTGGACGGCGACAAGACCGCGTGCCATAGCTGCTGCATCTGCGGCAAGAGCTTCCCCTTCCAGAGCTCCCTGTCGCAGCACATGCGGAAACACACCGGGGAGAAGCCATACAAGTGTCCCTACTGCGACCACAGGGCTTCCCAGAAGGGCAACCTCAAGATCCACATCCGGAGCCACCGCACGGGCACCCTGATTCAGGGGCACGAGCCGGAGGCGGGCGAGACGCAGCTGGGCGAGATGCGCGTTTCGGAGGGCCTGGGTGGGTGCGCCAGCCCCACCAAGAGCACCTCGGCCTGCAACCGGATCCTGAATGGGGCGGCCCAGCTGGACAGCAGCAAGATCCTGCTGAGGAGCAGCCGGAAGGAGGTGGACGGGGCAGCCGGCGCCCCCGAGGAGGCCGAGGCCGCGGCCCAGTGCTCCTTCTGCAAAAGCCAGTTCGAGCACAAGAAGGACCTGGAGCTGCACGTGCACCAGGTCCACAAGCCCTTCAAGTGCCGGCTGTGCAGCTTCGTGACCCTGCGGGAGGAGTCGCTGCTGAGCCACGTCGAGAGGGACCACATCACGGCGCAGGTGCCCAACGGCGAGGCCTGCGTGGAGAACGGCAAGCCCGAGCTGAGCCCCGGGGAGTTTCCCTGCGAGGTGTGCGGCCAGGCCTTCAGCCAGACCTGGTTCCTGAAGGCCCACATGAAGAAGCACCGGGGCTCCTTCGACCACGGTTGCCACATCTGCGGCCGGAGGTTCAAAGAACCCTGGTTCCTCAAGAACCACATGAAGGCGCACGGCCCCAAGACGGGGACCAAGAACCGGCCCCGGAGCGAGCTGGACCCCATCGCCACCATCAACAACGTGGTGCAGGAGGAGGTCATCGTCGCCGGCCTGTCCCTCTACGAGGTCTGCACCAAGTGCGGAAACCTGTTTACAAACCTGGACAGCTTGAACGCTCACAACGTGGTCCACCGCCAGGTCGAGGCCAGCCGAACGCGGGCCCCGGCCGAGGAGGGGGCCACGGAGGGCCCCCCGGACCCCAAGCAGTTCTTCTTACAGTGCCTGAACCTGAGGCCAGCCTCGACTGGTGATGTGTCCCCCGCCGGGCAGGCCGGGAGGCGGGTGGCCGAGCTGGACCCTGTCAACAGTTACCAGGCGTGGCAGCTGGCCACCAGAGGCAAGGTGGTCGAGCCGGCCGAGTACCTCAAGTACGGAGCCTGGGACGAGGCGCCCGCGGGGGACGTGGCCTTCGACAAGGACAGGCGCGAGTACATCCTGGTGAGCCAGGAGAAGCGCAAGCGGGAGCAGGACGCGCCGGCCGCGCAGGGGCCCCCCAGGAAGAGGGCCAGCGTGCCCGGGGACCCCATGCTGCCCGGCCACCTCGACCCCCGGCCTGCCTCGCGCCCCAGCCGCCGGGCCGCGGCCGCCGCCGGCCAGGGCAAGTCCTCCGAGTGCTTCGAGTGCGGCAAGATCTTCCGCACCTACCACCAGATGGTGCTGCACTCCCGGGTGCACCGCCGCGCACGCCGGGACCGGGAGGCGGACGGGGACCGGCCCGCACGGACGCGCTGCGGCTCCCTCAGCGAGGGGGACTCGGCTTCCCAGCCCAGCAGCCCCGGCTCGGCCTGCGCCACCGCCGACTCCCCGGGCTCCGGCCTGGCGGACGAGCCCGCTGAGGACAGTGGTGAAGAAGCCATTCCCGACCCTGCACCAGGTGAGCCCGCGTCCTCAGGTGGGCCGCGCAGGACCTGGACTCAGGTCGTCCCTGCCCAGCTGACCCTGCACCCCGGCAGCCCTGTGCCCTGCTAAATTCGGGTCCAGGTGTCCCTTGTGCAGCGTGCCTGTGCCTGGCGGCCCCGTGCCCGGGTAGCTCCGTAGTGGCCTGCGTGTCTGGGTGGCCTCGCACCTGTTAACCGTGTGCCCAGGAGGCCTTGCCCGGAGTCCCTGTGCTGAGGCGGCCATGCACATGGGTGTCCTGCTCGAAGCGTGTACCCGGAGCTCGAGCTGTCGGGACAGGCACAGGCCCCTGTTGGCAACGCTCCCCTCCTTTCTGCTGCTTACCCATACGTGCTTGTGCGAAGCGGCACCTTCGACTTCTCAAGTTGTTCTCTCTCAGGGCTAAAGTGATTCTGAGCGCGGAGCTGGTGGTGGACCCCTCTGAGAGAGAGGCGCCTCTCTCTCACTGTTCTGTCTCAGACCCAGCTCTCACCATACAGCATGCACACATGCACACACAGGTACACAGGGATACACACAAATATGTATGTGCATGCATGAACGCACCACACACAGGCGCACAAACATACTCACACTATACACATTACGAACATGGACACACATTTGCATAAGCACACATGCACACACACACCCTCACACGAGGACACATGAACATGCACAAACACGTATGTGTGTGCATGCACATACCACACACATGCACACAAATATACCCTCACCGTACACACCACAAACATGGACACACACACTTGCATAAGCACGAATGCACACACACAAGGACACATGGACATACACAAACATGTATGAGTGTGCATGCACACACCACATGCGCACAAACATACCGTGTACACACCACAAACATGGACACACACACCTGCATGAGCACACATGCATGCATATACACTTACACATGAGGACACAGGGACATACAGAACATGTATGTGTGTACATACATATGCCACACACACATGCACACAAATATACCCACACTACACACACCACAAACATGGACACACACATTTTCATAAGCACTCATGCACACACACGTGCTCACACAGGAGGACACATGGTCATGCACAAACAGGGACATACAGAACATGTATGTGCGTACATACACATACCATACCCACACTACACACAGCACAAGCACGTACATGCACACACACTTGCAGAAGCATGGGCGTGTGTGTACCCGCACAAACACACTCACACACCCACACACGTTTCTGCTCTTCTCTCTCAACCCCAGACAGCTGAGTGGTGGAGTAACTTCAAGTCAGTGTGCGGCTATAATGAATCCCCTTGGATTCCTGTAACCCTGTGGGTTTAGAGACAATTAACTGGGATGGATCACTCTCCAGATAGTAGCCGTGTAAATATTTAAAGATGCTTGGCCAACTTCATTTTCATAATTTCTATGAGTTTTATACTTGTGGATATTTCCTTTCTTGTCTTTTGCTGTGGGTCGTTGTGGCGAGCAGAAGGTGATGTTTTGGTTACGGAACTTACAGTTCTCTCCTCAAAGCCACAGGTGTTTTTCTCTTCTCCTTGCAAACCTGTTATCGAGTGTTGCTTTTACCTGAAAGTTCCAGAATGATAGAAACCAGAGCCCGCGGGCAGAGCTGTTTGTACTCTGTGGTAACGGGAGAGAACTCCTGTGCACCTCTTCAATAAAACAAAGCAGAAACCTGTACCTCTTTTCCCTGTTGGGCGTTAGAACAGAGTTGGCCTCTGCAGGCAGGTCTAGGCGGTGAGCTGTAGGAGGTCTGTTACACTCACATGCATTCAGACAACAACAGTGGCGTCTCTCCGAGCCTCGGAGAGCCTGTGCTGCGTCTGCGCACTTGGGCATGCAGCCCAGGCTGACCGGCACCTGCCTTTACCTGCATCTCGCTCCCGGCTGCTCAGTGGCTGGTCCCGGGCGGAGCAGGAGGACGGGGCGGGGGGTGGGGCTCTCTGAAGCGCAAGATCACTCTGGGGGTGCTCCTGGGCTCTTCTAACTGCGGGTGTTGTGAAACCCTTTTGGTCCAATTGCAACCCCTGGTTGGCTTTTTGAAGGTCATTCAGTTCTTGGCTTTCTTATTATAACTGTGATTTTACCCGTTAAGTTCTCGGAGTGCACCCTGGGTAAAGTCCTAGGTTAGCCTTGTGTCTTTTTCGTTCTGCTTTGAAGAGAAATATTTCCAATATTCGGAAAAGCTGTTGGGCCTTTCCCCCTGCTCGATGAGGCTGTCAAATGAGGTACTGAAGCCAGGTGTGGTGGTGCATGCTTGTCATCCCAGTACTTGTGAGGCTGAGACTAGAGGATCCAGGTTCTCGGTCAGCCTCAGCTGCTTAGTGAGGCTCTCCGCAACTTACTGAGACCCTGTTTCAAAATGAAGAATAAAAAATAGGGCTGGGGTGTAGTTCAGAGGTAGAATGTCCCGGGATTCAATCCCTAGTACTGGAAAGAAACAAAAAACAAAAAAACGAGGCACTGAGCAAATTCAATCATGGATCATGCTTTTAAGGTGGGAAGCCAGGAGGATTCAGTAATTTTCACCATCGAGTGAAGTTTATTATTATTATTATTTTTGGAGACTATTCCTTCCATCTTACACGTATTGAATGTTTTCTCTTTAGTTAATTTATTTTTTGGGAATTTACACACACACACACACACACACACACACACATACACACACACACACACACCTCACGTGATGCTCTAATATATATATATATATATATATCAGATGTGATACATATATGTATATATATCACATCTGAATTTAACAAAATGCGGAGCCTAGAAGAAATAGACTATTGCAGCTTACCGAGAGAGAAGTTCTGGATGACTTCAGCACGTGCTGTTGGAGCGCTGTGGGTCTGAGGACTCACCTCCTGTGGCCGCAGAGGCGTGCGTCTCCCACCGTGCACAGACCCTTCACCAGGACAGACACCTTGCGGGGTCTAGCGTAGCCTTAGATTCCCGCATCAGGGACGTTCGTTAAGGAGAGAGACCATGTTACATCGACTTAATTACTCTCAAAGCGTCCTGGTTTGCAGGGTCTGGATAAGGGCTTTGGAACAGCCGCTTTTGAAAGGAAATGAATAATTGGAATGCTGTATTCTGATCAGCAGTTCGCCTTTTTTCTGCCTTTTTTTTTTTTTTCTTCCCTTGAAACTTGCACACAGTATGGAAATTGCTTGCCTTTTCCTGTTACTAAAAAACTACCTGGCTCTTGAGACGTTTAGGTTATCATAGGTTCTCAGAGAGTATTGAGGAGGGATTGTTAGCATGGTCAGGGCGGGTTTGTGGAAATCAAGAGGCGGGTGGTGACCACGGTCCTCCTCAGAGCCGGCAGCTCACTTAGGGGCAGAGTGGAAGCTAGATTTCAGGTGTGTGTGCCCATTCCAATCAATCCCACAGCGCCATCGTTTTACGTGAAAAAAAAAAAAAAATGACCCCCAGGAATCAACGTGATACTGTTTCTGGACCTGGACCTTTGGAAAGTGTGACAGGCCACTTTTATCGTTACACAGGTTTGTCCACGAGGCTGTCCTCACTGACTTGAGATGTGGGAGAGCAGAGTTGTGAATAAAAGTCAGCAATTGAAAGTAGGTTATGGAGCCGGAGTGAGAAAGAAAGTATGTTTCTGGAGGTCATAATAAAGTAATATTTTTAGTTAGGGAGTAGGAGAGGTGGAGGGACATATAATTGAAGTTTTAAAGAAGAATATTTCCACGTTCAGAGTGGAGTCAGGCGTCAGAAGCCAGCGTTTGAGGAAAAGTAGAGAGCGCTTCACAAGCAGGTGCAGTCCCGGGTATGTCTGCTGAAAGGGAATCTGCCCAGAGAGCATTTAGTCCACAGGAATAATAGGTGCGCACAGAGGCTGCAGGTGTCTCTGAAAGATTCACTTCACCGAGGCACTGTGTGGTGCTCTCCTGACAAGGAGCAGGATGGGGGGGCCAGGAACTGGGGCAGGGACAGATTTATTTATTTTTTCTTTTTTTTTTTTATTGTAGTAATTCGTGCAATATAGCATACATCTTTGTTAAGTACAAATTGTTAACAACATATGTGCACACAATTCTCATTTGACCCCTTCCCCGATTCCCACCCCATTCCCTCCTCCTCCCTCCCCCTCAGGTTCACTTCAGTGAGTGACCTTGATATGATTGTGTAAGTACATCATGTACTTTAGGGTGTCCCTCTGCCCCATGCATCTGCTACAATTAAATCAACTTCTTTGCTTATCGAGGATCTCTCCTTTTCATCTGGAGACCCTCCTATGCCCCATCTTCTCCCTAGCATCCACATATTAGGGAGAACATATGCTTCTTAACTCTTTGTGACTGACTAATCTCACTTAACATAATGTTTTCCAGTTGCATCCATTTTCCTGCAAAGAACATGATTTTATTCTTCTTTATGGCTGAGTAAAATTCCATTGTGTACATATCCCATAGTTTTGTAATCCATTCATCTGTGGTTGGAC
>PVLC010043417.1:0-12559 GCA_004027655.1 Graphiurus murinus
GCCCAGCACTGCAGGGGACTGAGACACTGCGGGAGGGCGGTGACGCCTGTCACCTGGTCAGCTCCCCACACACCTGGAAGTCAGGTGAATGTCATCTCTACAAAGCCTGAGGACAGAAGGATGAGAAGAGCGGACCCTCCACCTCCTCCAGGTTCATAGATTCACAGCAAACCACCCACAGTCTTCTGGACAGGTCTTCTCTCCCCATGAACTGAGCTGGTCCTCTTTGGGGGTCACTATCAGGCCCCTCTGCCTCAGTGAAGACCCTCATGACATCACATAGCTGGGCAGGGGGAGGGGCTCTGTCAGCACTTCTAGAGACATGGGGTCTCCCCTGACTCAGTCCTGGAAACTGTCTGCACAGGTGAGTGGGGCCCAGGCCTGGGGGTGCAGACAGAGAGCAGCACCTCCACACTCTGGTGACACCTGCCTCTGCCTAAGAAGCCACCAGTCACATGGGGAACTGCAGAGGTAGAGGAGAAAGTGTATTTCTCCCAATATAAAAAAATTAGAAAATAGGAAAATATGTGCCTTGTAATTGGAAATAAAACTAAGAATCTTCTGAACAAGGCAGTGTGAATATCCTGCACTCTTTAGAGCATGATTTCCCCTGTCTGTGTCCTCTGGATTGGAAGGATCAGCTGAACAGGGAGATGAGACTATGTGGGAGTTCCAGAGAGAATACTTCCATTGTGACAAGATTTTTATAAAAGTGTGGGTCATCACTTTGCAAACTAAGATACAATTTGGCATTCATTTCTAAATTATTCACAGACAATTTGTTAATACTTTTATAATTTCCTCCCCAGTCTTTTATGTTCAGAGATAAAGATTAATATTAAAGTATCTTATGACCAGTAAACTATATCTGGTAGAGTATGGACACACAGACTTGTTTCCGCAGGTTTGTGACCATAATTCCCCTGGATGAGAGCAGGGCCACAGGGTCAGGAAAGAGCATCACACCGGAGCAGGACAGTCCAAAGGCTGACCCTGGATCTGCTGCCTGCAGGTGACGCCCCAAGCTCCCAGGCTCCTGACCTCTCTCCGTCACCATCTTCTCAGCAGCAGCGCACAAACCCACTCCTCTTCCCCCTTGAATGTTGGAGTATTGTCTGCTCACAACTTCCTCTCTGTTCCTTGCAAAAAGCCAGTTTCTCCTTCCCCATTTGATGACTCATCTTCTTGTACATTCAGGATCAATCCAAGGAATAGATATTGTAGAAAACCAGGATTCTAAACAACAATACTATTGATGTTTTGTGTGGGAACTGGCTTGCCAATAGGAAGGTGTTTAGCACATCTCTGTCTTAGAACCATTCAGTTCTGTTAACACTCTCTCCTCAATTTTGACAACACACACACAAGCCAGACTTGAGTTCTTTCTTGACTCTAGACGGCAACAAATTATTACGTTCAGTGAATTTGCATTCAGTGCTTGATCCCTAGTAAGTTGTTGAATAACTTTCCCATGGTTGTTGCTTCTCTTAACATTCTTGTTTTGAGTCTCAACTCATATGTAATTTCAAGACATTTACTAGAAAATATTCTGTCTATTGGAAAAAGGCGTTCCTTTGATATTGAAAAAATAGGTTGTTTTGTAAGCATTAAAGGTTCCATTAAACAATAGGAACTCAAGCATGAATAAAAGAGAGAATTGGGAAAGGATGAGTGAAGTATGCAAAATTCCAAATAACAGCTTTTACAATTTGGTTAAAAAATGCTGATACAAATAGCAGGGCATGGTGGCACATGCTTGTAATCTCAGGATTTGGGAGACTAAGACAGGAGGATTGCAGGTTCAGGGCCAGCCTCAGCAATTTAGTGAGGCCCTCCACAACTTAGTGAGACTCTGTTTCAAATGAAAAATAAAATAGAGCTGTGGGTGTAGCTCAGAAGTAGAGGGCTCATGGGTTCCCTCCCCAGTACAAAGATAACAGGATGACCAGCTTCCCGACTCTCGGTGACAGGAGTGAGTGGCAGTGGAAATGTGTCCCCACAATCCGTCCATGTGCTCCCCGAAGGATTCCATGTCTAATTAGTCAGGATCACGATGTGGGGAGACTTTGGTGATTCTGGAGAACCCCCCAGAGTTCTCCTTGCTGAAGCTAAGTTGCTGGAACTGGAACTCTCCATCTCTACGTGTTTCTTATATGATTCACCTGAAGCATTGTAGCTCAAGATGCTTCATGCAAATCTCTTTCTGTTGTGTGATTATTCATCTATCCTGCCTTGATCTCAAGCCTGGACAACAACTATTTGAGGGTGGAGAGTGGAATAGGACGGAAGGGTGAGTGCTGGAACTTAGTTGTCCTGTGGCTGCAGAGGGATCAGGTGTGGGAAATTTACTCTTCATTGAGAATGCTGTTGTTTCTGATTCAAGCTTAAAGAGACAGTCTAGGATTTTCCTGTGTCCTGGCCAAGGCTCTGCCTTCTCATTCCTAATACAAGATCGCCCTCTTCTGGCCTCACATCCCAGGTCTCAGCCCCTGAACCCTGGATTCTGCACATGGAAGTCTCTGATGTTCATTGAAAGGGCAGTGGAATGCCTAGGTCACCTCCCTGTGCTGGATCCAAGCTTTATCTTCTCAGGACCTGCCACGACCTCCAGTCAGGAACACACACTGCACACTTGCTACTAGAGGTTTGAAGATCTCCTGCCAAGTGAGTTTGTTTGCCAGGTTCCTGCACTCATCGTGAATAAAACTCAAGTCTAAAAAGTATTTTCTTGCTATTGTCTTATTTGTGAGGATCTCCTGTTAATATTCCCAGTCCCTGTAAAACATACCTTAGATTTTAATATCTTATTTTTGATGAGTAAAGAATTCTGTAAAATACAGATGCTTCATTGTTTAATGGCTTGCTGGGCTGACACTGGAACTCTGAATTCTTTGCATATGTGGCTGCTGCTGATCTGTGCTCCATCACATCAGTGGTTAGCTAATTACTGGACTGACATTTCCTTTACTGCACAGAAGCCATGCATCTCTGAACCCTTTCTGAGAACTCTGTGTGTACTGGACACAATGTCAACTCTCCATCCACTTACAGGTCTTCCTTGTCCTTCTTCCTTGAACAAATATTCAGTTTTAGCAGAGGAGAGAGCACAGAGCCTTATACCTGCATCTACTCTCTACCTGCACACACACACAGCCCTGTGCAGGAAGATGGAATTCTAGATTCCCAGGAATACACCAGGATCAACAGCACACCCACGACTTCCCACACTCAGCTTTCTCTCTCCAGGTCTTTGGCAGCCTCCTGTGAGTCCGTCTCTGCTCCTGGGATCAGCTGTCTGCAGTGGGGATGGATCCTCTGTGTTGACAAGCACACTGAAGATGGAGCTGTCTCAACAAGACCAGCCTGGAGTCCACTCCTCTACGGTCCTCTTCCTTAGCATATAGAGTCATTGCAGTTCCTAGTTTCTCTCTGTCATCCACACATGAGAGGAAAACTCACCCTTGACCTTCTGAGACTGGTGGATCTCACCTAGCAGAGCATTCTCTGGTTCCTCCATTTTCCTACAAATGACGTCATTTTGTTCTTCTTTATGGCTGAGTAGAATCGACTGTGTGTATATAGCGCATTTTCTTTACACATTTATCTGTTACAGACACCTGGGTTGGTTCCATAGTTTGGATATTGTGAATTCTGCAGCTACAAACATGGGTATTCCTTTGGATTCTTGGTGATGTGCTTTCCAGAAGGCCCTGGGAGAGGCTCTGGTTTTGACACTGCTGCAGGTCCTGGATAGAGGGAAGGAGGTCCTGGTCCCTTGGAACTGGACACGCCGTTTTATTGTGAGTTGTCAACTGGATTCCATGGGACTTCAAGCACACGGGCAGAACAACAGTGCGGATTCTGCTGAGACTCTTGGTAATTGTGATATTTTTGAGGACTTTGTTTTTATGTCTTTATTTAGCAAAAGACGAAGATAGAGCCATTTGAGGTGAAATTTGAAAGATAGTAATACCAGCAACTGTATTTTAACATCACCAAACCCTTTGGGGCTGGGGTTTCTGTCCCAGTTCCCAATCTGTCTGTGTCACTGTGGGAAGCACTACTGTACCATATTCTACAGTAATAATCAGCCTCGTCCTCAGCCTGCAGCCCAGACATGTGCAGAACACCTGCATTGGCCGAGGTGTCTTTGGATCCAGAGAAGCGACTGGGGACACCAGATCCCAACTGCGTACTTGAGCTGTAGTACAGAAGATACCGGGGAGCGCTGCCTGGCTTCTGCTGGTACCAGCTTATGGTGTAGCTACCAACACTGATGTCACTCCTCAGGGGACATGTGAGTCTGGCAGATGTTCCAGGAGATGCAGAGAGGGAGGGCGGCTGAGTCAGCACAGGCTGGGAGAGGGAACCTGCAAACACAGACAGGCAGAGGTGCTGGGGTTAGAGTTAAAGCAACATTTCTCATAGACTCTGAGACTGGGTGGATGATATGCTATAGGAATCCAGACTTGCAGAAGACTCTTCTTACCTGTGCAAAAGAAAGGAACAGGAATAGGAGAGGAGCCCAAGCCATGGTGGACACAGCCCCTGCTACCCACAGTGGCCTGGGCTGCCCCAGGCCTCCTTTTCTTCCCCACGCTCTGCAGAGGAGGCGCTGTCCATGCAAATGTGTGTTCATGATGACCGCCCGGCCCCTCCTCCAGCCCTGGTGCTGGAGCTCAGCTCTCACTGCAGACCCAAGAGGGTGGAGGTTTGCTTTCCCCTTGGGGGAACTCTGGCAGGAAGCAGCTGCTGAGATCACACAAAGGTCCCTGCCCAGTGGGCTCAGGCAGGCCAGAGAAGACAGTCCCTGAGAGCCCATCAGAGCACAGGGCTGAACCACAAGGACTCCTTTGAGTGAAGGGTCCTAACCTCACAGCTGTGTAGAAATCGCAGGGCAGCCCCACAGCTCCCCCTGCTGGTCACAGCACGAACAGCACTTCTTGGTCCAGAGATGGGAGCCTGGCTTGTTGCTGTGACTCTGCAGGTGACTGCTCTGTTCACACGTGGATGGTCTGAGTCCTGGACTGCAAGACACTGTGGGCACGCATGTCATTTTTTACTTACACAGTGCTGACCTGGTGCCTCAATACGGATGCTATAATACTCGTACACTTTCCCTGATACACAATTCAGAGTATACATACCTTCGATGTGCTCCACCTATTGTGAATTCATATATTCCAACCATTCTCATAGCAATTCATTTGTGTTTGCATCTTCATATTTTAGCTGATTTAACGTCAGTATTTGGCTCTGAAGGGTGCACAATGGAATCCCTGGTTTGCAGCTGCAGGCTCAGCACAGGCCATGCTGCCCACGAGTGCAGGCCACACTGGAGCATGTGTCACGTGACAGTCATTCATTTGCTTCCTTCATCCACACTGCCCAGGAAGAGTTGTCTGTTCTGTGCACACAATGCTCCCAAACCCCATATCCACATTTCAGGACTTTTCCACTTGAACTGTTTCTAAGATTGTGGGTTGAGGGATGAAGTCCTAAAATGTATTTCTTCATAAAGTAGATTTTCAGCTCTGGGCTTAATGTTTCTTGATGAATAACTCATCAGCTCTAGGTGACTTCAGTGGTACCACGTTTCAGGTGTGGTGGTGCATGCCTGTAGTTCCAGTACTTGGGTGGCTGAAACAGCAGGATCACAGGTGGCAGTACAACCTCAGCAACTTATTGAGAGCCTGATTCAGAATAAAAATAAGAAGGGCTGGGGTGGATCGCAGAGGTGGGATGCCCTTGGGTTGAATCTCCAGTTTTAGTTTTGAGTCTGTTTTAGTGTCACATCATCATCTGAGTGTTTTGAATAAATATGGGAAATGGTTTTCATGACAGATGACTGATGAAGTTATCTGTTTTGAGCCTCCCATTGGATGCTCAGCTGTCTTAAATGACAATTGTTTTATTAATTTACTCTAGAAAATTAAAAACAGAATTACAACGGTCAGAGATTGAAAGCTAAAGGTTTTGTTTTTGTTTCTGTTTTGTTGGTTTTGTCAGTGTTGTGGAGACTAAAGTCAACCATGTAGGTGTCAAACAGGTATACATGACTCAGTCCCTCAGAAACACTCAGATCTCCCAGCCCGGGTGAGCTGTGTGACAATGCCACACACATGGAGAACAACATTGATGCCAGGAGGGCCATGGGGAGGCTGACACAATGCTGGAACTCCTTGTAGAAATGGTGACAGACACAGGAGTCCCCATCAGAGGTCCAGTCTGAGATGTCCTAAGCTGGAGCGATGGCCTCATCACCTGAACATCAGGACAAAGAGGTCACAGGTTCTGATGCGGTTCCACCAGGTACACAGGAGCAGGGCTGTGTGTCTGCACAGAGATGTTCTCCTCGAATCAGCTGCTGTGAGTGACTCTGAGGACTGAGGAGAGGGCTCCTCACGGCAGCCAGTGCCTGGAGATGCAGCTGAGCCCACGGTTGCAGCAGCAGCAGCAGAAACCCCAGGCCAGGCGTGAGCAGGAGCTGCTGGGTGTTTACTCTCCTGGCAGAAGGGGAAGGGCTTCTTGTCACACTTCCCCATGGGCTTGGAGCACTGTGCGAGCACCCAGGCTGCTGTCATAGGAGTGACAGTAATAATCACCCTCATCCTCAGACCGCAGCCCAGTGATGCTCAGGGAGGCTGAGCTGCCAGACTTGGAGCCAGAGAAGCGATCGGGGACCCCTGAGGGTCGATTGTTAGCATTATAGATGAGGAGTTTGGGGGATGTTCCTGGGAGCTGTTGGTACCAGTGCACATCATAGCCACCCCCGATGTTGGTGCTGCTTCCAGTGCAGGAGATGGTGACCCTCTCTCCTGGGTTCCCAGACACTGAGGAGGGCTGAGTCAGCACAGACTGGGCCCAGGACCCTGGAAGTGGGAGAGACATGGGGAGGCTGATTTGTGGGTTAGAGGCAAGAGGAGAAAGCAGGGTCCCCATGAGAGATCCCTAGGCCCTTCTTCTCCCCTGTATGTAGTCACCTGTGCAGTGAGCAAGGAGGCTGAGGAGGAGAGAGGACCAGGCCATGGTGCAGATCATCTGGAGTCCTGCCTTCTGTGCCTCACAGCTGAGCAGAGCTTCCCAAGCCTCTCCCTGCCCTCTTCATACTCTGAGAGGGGGCGGGTCCATCCGTGCAAATGAGGCTCCTCCCAGATGGCCAATTGCACAAGAGCCCTCTCTCCATGATGTCAACAAGGTGTGTAGGTTGCAGCTGGGTAGTGGGGAGGGTGGGAGGCTATGGGAAGGCTGAGTCTGTTCTAGAACCTGCAATTCTCCTGTCCCAGCTTCCAAAGTACTGAGATTATAGGGGCATGCTATCGTGTCTGGCTTGAATCTGTGTTTCAAATCCTCAAAGTCAAGTCCATGTTCTCTCCTGTTCTCACCAACCTGAGGTCAAGCTTCTAATTAAACATCTCCTCTTGAAAAATCAAGATGTCCAAATCACATCAATCATCATCTTTGCCCCTGATCTACACTTCAGCTTGAGATCTCTACTCTGCTGGAATCACATATTCATTTTATAAACACGTGTTGAATTTGTCCTGTGTGTCACGTTGGGTTCTGGATGAACAGCAATGAGAAACCATCCCTGCCCTCCATGAGCTCAGGTGCTAGTGGGGGAACACAGAGTGGACAGAACCACAGAAGCTGCTAGATCTGCAGGAATGTGACAGGTCATCACGTCACCCATGAGCTTCCTCTGCCCCACTTTTTCTTTCATATGCGTTGTTCTGTCTCTTATTTATTTCATCTTTATGTTGGCTCACCTATTTGCAATGTTATTGGATCACTTGGATGATTTTTACAAATACACCAAGAATGATATATTTCCTTCATCCATCAGTTTAGACATCTTTCCATACATTTGTACACTCTTTATTTTTTAAAGTTGCATACAATTCAGTTAATTAGATGGACCAACCTTACTTGAAGAACATTTATCTCTAAGGTTATTGCTTTGTAGCCCTTTTTCAGAATTCAGTATTCTTCAAGATTTCAAAATGAAAAGACTTTAATATTCATTCTGAAATTCTTCATTATATTTTCATTAATATTTTTTAAAAATTATATCCGAACTTTGCATTTTTATGACAATTTGTTTTAGAGCCCATTAAGCATACACTGTAAATAAAGAAGATCTGTTACCACAAAAGCAACAGAAACATGTGCAAATACCATAATTTGGTGAAAAGGTGAAGGATCCTTTTAATAATGCTGAGTATTGAAAATTATATGTATTGTCAAATGCAGGTAATGAGAGATTGAAAATAGCAATTCTAGACATTCAGTGTTACATAGACACATGGAGTGTGTAAACTATAATCGGGGGAAAAACTCCTCTGTTTATCTTGGGGGGGGGTCCCTGACTTCAGCACAAAAAATCCAGGAATTCCTTTATCCTGAGCCATTCAGAGTGAGTGGTCGCTGAAGGTAGAGGTAAGCATTAAATGTATAGTGTGGGAACTTAATACAAGCTAATTATACTTGAAAGTATTTTATGCATAGAAAGTGATAAATTGTTTTTATTGATATAAACCACAATTGACTAATGTTATAAAATTGTATTAAGGACTCATATTCCAAAGTATAGTACATGGTTGTTCCAATGCATACAGAGATACATGTTAAGACACAGGAAGTGACATCTAGTAACACAAACGACCACTGCAGGGACAAGGTGTCGTGGACAGAACTGCAGAAATGGCTGAGACAAACTTATTGGATTCATGTAAACCTGAGATACAAGCATAGATTGTTAAGGAGCAATGTTCCCGAAGACACGTCGTGATATTCACCTTCTCCACATTTGATGACATGGAATGCCACTTATGGAAATGATATCATGAAAACTGAAAGTTTTGTTATACAGAGAATGGAGGTGCCTTTTCTTTGTTCCTGGCTGGCAAAGTCCATTGTGAGACATTTCTTAAGGGGAAAAATATTGGACATCAGACCGTTCAGCTGATCCACATTTTATATTTTCCATCCGACTGGGCCCTGTGGCTTCCTCTGCTTTGAGCTGGAGGTGGAGAAAGAGTCTCTGGAGTATACCTTCCTTCGCCTCCTCTTATTTAGTCAGTCTAGAGTCGGGAGACATTGGCCTCAGTCTGTGCTCATTCTGTGCCGGGGCTGGTGGTGTCATGTTCCTCCTGTGACTGTCACTGTGTGGCACAGCACTGTACGTGAGCCGGCACTAGTACTCAGCCTCGTGCTCGCGCTGGCCCCCAAGGTGTCAGGGCGGCCTTGTCCCCAAAGGAGGGAGCCTGAGAACCAGGCAGGCATCCAGGAGTGTCTGTTGGTGTCATAAATCAGTGTCCTGGGACTCAGCTAGGATCCTGCTGGAACCACGTGGGTAGTGATGTTGGTGACTTCTCCAGTGCTGGGGCCACTGGTCAGAGTCTCCCTCCAAGAGACATGGTCAGTGAGGCTTGTGAGTCACCAACCCTAAAAACTGGACCCTGAAACCCAAACCAGGCATGTGTTAGGATGAAGGGTAGAGGGGGAGGGGATCACTCCAAAGGTCTGGATCTGAAGCCTGGAATGAACTGTGTGAGGAGGAGGAGCAGAGGTATCCAGTGTGGACTTTAGGAGGAGCCCCTCTCCTTGAAGCTGGACCTTCTGATGGCCCTTTATTTGCTCCTGAGCTCCCTGTATGAATGGGGTGTGTTCCTGTGGTACAATATGCAAACATGAGCCCTTTCCTATCCCTTCCCCCACCTGGTCCGGAGCCCTGAGATCCGTTACCCTGGCAGAGGTGGAGCTCGGGTGAAGTGTGCTGTCCGTCTGCCCCAGGGGAGGAAGCAGCTGCTCTAACAGTGCACAGGGATCGAGGTCACTGAGCAGGGTGCAGTAAAGTGGCACCATTGAGCTTTCTCAAGTGCTCTGAGAAGATCCACAGCGCCCCCTGGAGGCCTCCTGGCTGAGGAAGCCACACCTGGGCAGGGAAGGACACAGGTGAGCTCAGGAGGAAGAGCAGGTGTGAGCTGTTGAGTTTCCTTGTAAAGTTACCACATCGTGAGTGTGGTAGGAATAGGTCGAAATGATTTAGTAAATTCAGAGAGAAGCAGAGCTATCACAATTCACTTTCCTTCTCTATAGCAATAAGACGGAGGCTAAAATAACCACCCACAGGGGCTTAGATGATTCTTTCATGTCTTCCTGCGTCCTGTCCTCCTAGCAGAAATATTTAAGATGTCTTCCATGCATCAGACACTAGGGGTGAGGGGTGAATTCAAGGGCTGGTTCCAGGTAATGTGAGCGGCAGGCGTCAGGCACAGGAGAGGGCACGGGTGACTCCAGAGGACTCTCCAGGCCGAGGAGCTCCCCAGCCTGCTGCTAGTGGTTCTGTATTGAAGTGGGGTTCTCTGAAACTCACATGATTATTTTGGTTTCTGTTACGATATTTAAATAACAAAACAAGAACAATTTTAAAGGTAAGTGAAAACAACATAATATGCCCATAGTATACACAGGTCAATAAAACATCTCTATTGTGTTTTCTTTTGTCTAAATGTATTACTTCAAGGAAGAGTGTATAATGTACAGTGCGATGGATACAGCAGAAAATAAATCAAACTGCATTTTCCCACGTCATTTCTCCATCACCTGCTCGGCCCAGTGCTCAGTGCAAAGGGACCCCTTCATGTGCCTCCAGCACTGCTTCTCTGCATCCCGCCTCAGGGGAGGAGCTCAGTGGGGGAGGGGAGTGTCTGGAGCCAGTCCTGCATGGGGCGGCTTCTAGAAGTGCAGACACTCATGGCAGCCACTGGAAATGGACTTAAAAGACATGCTTCTCCCCAGAATGTGTCTGCACATTGAAATTCAGCCATTGTTCTTGAAATTGAGTAAGTATTTCCTCTTTCTCTCTGTCCTTGTCTCTGTTACTCCTGTTATGTGTGTGTGTATGTGTGTGTGTGCGCGCTCGTGTGTGTGTGTGTGTGTGTGTGTGTGTGTGTGTGTGTGTGTGTGTGTTGGGGCCCAACTCCCAGTCCCTCGGTTTGCAGTTCTCCCTTCGTCTTCACTTCATCCTGACATAGACTATTTTAGCCAGATGAGCGAGCTTAGGGCCTTCTCATTTCCTACTGGATAGGAACATGGCCACACATACGCGAATGGTCATTTACATCTGCAGGAATGTGTCATTAACACCATGGACAGAATCCCACAGCCAGTTTCCTGCACTGAGCCCTTCTGAGCACATGGACAGGTTTTTGTTGCACTTCCTCATGACTTTAGGGCACTGTGTGTGTGTTACCATTTATAAACAGCAAACAGTAGTAATCAGCCTCATCCTCGGTCCTTGCCCCTGTGATGGTGAGGGCGGCTTTGCCTCCAAGGATGGAGCCAGAGAAGCGATCAGAGACCCCCGAGGGGCGGCTGTTTGTGCTGTAGATCAGTGTTTGTGGAGCACGGCCTTGTATCTGCTGGTGCCAGCCTGGGTAGTTTCCTGTAGAGACTGACCCAGAGCCAAGACCACAGGTGAGTGTCACCGTCCCTCCTGGGGACACAGACAGTGAGGGCTCCTGGGTCACCACAGTCTGAGAATTCACCTCTAAAACAACAAGAGATACAAACAGTTAATGTTATGAAGAGCAGAGTCACCCTGACACCCTGCTCATGAGGGCTCCCCAAGGACGCAGTGTCCCTTCCCCTGACCTGAGCCATAAGCAAGGAGCCCGAGAAGAACCGTCATCCAGGCCATGGTGGGGACCCTCACAGGGACCAGTGTCCTCAGCTCCTCCACTGGAGTTAGGTGTCCTGGGCCCTTTTCATGTCTCCCCAGACCCAGGGGAGGGGAAGGTTCTTCATGCAAATCAGCTTCCTCTCCCTTCCTGCCCCAGTGTTCACCATGATGTCCACTGGGGAGATCTTGAGAGGCAGATGCTGGGACCTCAGCCCAGCACTGCAGGGGACTGAGACACTGCGGGAGGGCGGTGACGCCTGTCACCTGGTCAGCTCCCCACACACCTGGAAGTCAGGTGAATGTCATCTCTACAAAGCCTGAGGACAGAAGGATGAGAAGAGGGGACCCTCCACAGGTTCATAGATTCACAGCAAACCACCCACAGTCTTCTGGACAGGTCTTCCCTCCCCATGAACTGAGCTGGTCCTCTTTGGGGGTCACTATCAGGCCCCTCTGCCTCAGTGAAGCCCCTCTATGACATCACAGAGCTGGGCAGGGGAGAGGGGCTCTCTCAGCACTTCCAGAGACATGGGGTCTCCCCTGACTCAGTCCTGGAAACTGTCTGCACACGTGAGTGGGGTCCAGGTTTGGGGGTGCAGACAGAGAGCAGCACCTCCAGGCTGGGGTGACCACCGGCCTCTGCCTAAGAAGCCGCCAGTGACATGGGGTGGCTTTGTAGTAAAAAAATTTTAAATGGACCAGACCTACACTCCCGGAAGTCTGCTCCCTCCCCCTAAGCCTCTGAACCTGCTGTTCTTGCAAGATATGCTTAACAAACAGATTTGTGTCAAAGCTAACCTTGATTCTTTTGGCTGTATCCTGTTCTGTTCCTGAAATTAGTTACTTTGCTGTGAGAAGCACTGTCTGCAGTTT
>PVLC010043419.1:0-12558 GCA_004027655.1 Graphiurus murinus
GGAAGGAAGGAAGGAAGGAAGGAAGGGAGGGAGGGAGGGAAGGAGGGAGGGAGGGAGGGAGGGGAGAGAAGACATAGGAGACAGATAAGAGAGATACAGAAAACAAGAAAAAGCCTTTCCTATATAAATGGAATTAGCTTATTACTTATGTCTAGCCCATCAAAACAATGTGGGAGTTGAAGACTAATATAACTATAAACTCTAATTTTAAAACTAAAAATTCCAGGTATTTATCTGATATTTTTCCTTTTTCACAGACCGTGGAGACTAAGCCAGTCCTGTTCGAACCTAGATTCTCCTTTATTTGGATAACTTTATGAAAACTACATCATTTGAATATGACAGATATTGCAATAAAATTCCAATTTTTAGGCCTTTTCACAATTGGCATACCACTTGTATTTGAACATATTCACAAATTATTCCCTCTCTTTTTCTGTCTCTCCTACTCTCTTTTTCCCTCTTTCTTTTAAAATCTATGCTTTCTTTTGCTCTCATACATTAAATTGTAAAAACAACTTAAGTAAATTTAATTCAGATAACCACCATTATAAAAGGATAGTAAAACCAGAGAGAATGGGATAAGGATAGAAGCAATAATTTTTATAAATTTGAAAGCAGGTTGCTTTGTGCACTCTTTTCCCTTTGTATATCCCAGTATGCCCCTGAGTGAAGTAGATGTGAATTTGGTGTTGCCTCAGTTTTTATTCCTACACATAAGCATATAACTTTCTTGAATGTGAAACTGGCACTTACAATTCATGGAATTCATACATGATGCGGAAATCCAAATTGATTATATTTGGTACTCAATAAGAAATCCCACATAAATTATAAGGTGAGGAAAACCAGTGACTATGATGAATTCAATTTGAGATAGAATATCAATGGTAATTATTACAAAGTAGTACAATTTCCCCCAGATATGGTCATATGTGGTTTATGCTTTTGCTGGTGACTAATTTAATGAAATATTATGACTTTAGACTCTAAGGGAAATTTTGCATTCTTTCAAAGGTACTGCACTGAAAGCCAGGAAACCTTAGACTAGCCTTCATCCTGACAAAAATGAGTCAAATCGTTCATTTAGATTCTTGAGCACTGATTTTTTTTTTTTTAGCATAAAGTGTGGTTGAAATAATGATCTTTTCTTTATATCTTTAATATTATGTATCAGTTTGATTTAGGTATTTTTATCATTTAATAAGCAATAAACTATGAGTGAGCAACTGAGTCAATGAAAAACATTGTTCTCTGTATTAAAATATAACATTATGTGGGAAAACAGTGCATAGATATTTATTACATCTAATCAATTTGGATTCTTGCCTCTTTAATCTCTTTTAATTTATTTTCTCAGTCCTGGGGATGGAACCTAGGGTCTGTGTATGGCAAGGTAGTGCTCTAGCACTGAGCTTTACCTGTAGCCCATAACCTCCTTTTTTTTTTTTAACACTCTTATTGTTGGGTTGTAATTATACATCCTAGTGAAGATCTAAATGATACAAGCATATAGACACACAGCACTTGGTGCATTTCCCTCCACATCCCACCCTGCTCTCCCGTCCTCCCTTCTGTACATGTTAGTGAGATCTATAGTAATACTCTTGTGCTTGGGCACAGAATTCATTTTGAACTGTTTGTTACAGTAGTTTTCCCCTTTCCCCTCCACACCTCTTCCACTATTCTACTGGTCTCTCTCCTCATTTATCTAAAGTTCCTTTTGTTTCTTATTTTTTCCAGCTTCCACATATCACAGAAAATATATGACCCCTGACTAATCTCACTTAGCATAATAGTCTCCAGTCCCTTCCATTTTCCTGCAAATGATATGATTTTGTTCTTCTTTAGGGCTGAGTAAAATTCCATTGTGTATACATAATTCATTTTCTTTATCCATTAGTCTTTAAAAAGTATCAACCCAATGCTTTGCATCTAACAAATTTATCAATGAGTGCTTAAAACTAGTATATTTCTTCACTGTTTGGCAGCTGATATTAGTGAACTTTTTCATTTAATGTGCTTTATCCCATATAGTAACATCTGTAAAGGTAGTCATACTCACTAGAATTAAGATGTATCAAAATCTATAAATATAATCATACTCACTAGAATTAAAACATATTATGATCGTCATCTCATATACAGGTTGTAAAGTGAAGATCCCTAGAATACACTATCATCTTTCTTTTATGCCACAGACCCATTTCAATTTTAGTACCATTCTACAAATACGAATATTGTACACATTGTTCATAAGCAATTTTTTTTTATTTCATCCTTTCACATAAGATTTTAAGACATACAAAACCTGGGATTGAACCCAGGGGCATTCTACCTCCGAGCTACACCCACAGTCCTATATTTTTATTTTTTATTTTGAAACAGGGTCTCACTAAGTTGCGGAGGGCCTCACTAGGTAGCTGAGGCTGGCCGCGAACCCTCATCCTCCGGTCTCAGCCTCGCAAATGCTGGGATTACAAGCATGCGTCATCACGCCCGGCTAAATCCAACTTTTGATCATGTTATTACTTCACAATTGTATAACCTTTGACAAATTACTTCAATCTCTAAGCCTTCTGTGTCTTATCTGTGAAATGGCATGTGATTTTCAATATTGTCACCTCTTTTTTTCCCCTTCCTTTACAACCTGTCATGCAACATGACATTCCAACACAGGAAAAAATAAAGCTGATGTATTTTCTCTTTGGTATTCCATGTGATCTTCTTAAAATGCACAAGATACATTTGCTGAAGTCCATCACTCTTTGTAATTAAGAAATCTGGTGATTATCACTAAATGGTTGCTTTTACTCTATCTGTCCAAATATAGTTATATGCAATTAAAATTAAACTCTAGGCACTCTTTGTTCTATTATCACTATATTTCACAGTTCCTTTTAATGTTAATGAGAGCTAGACACATCCATCAATAAATAAAAAGAAAACTCTGGGCAAGAGTCTAATTGCAACATATCTATCCTGTAAAGTTCCTCATTAGGTGTAAATAAGATATCATCACTAACATCATGGAGAGGCATATTAAATTAGACAAATAACTCCATCCTCACTAAAGAAAATGAATTTAAAGAAAATACTAAAATAATTTATAATATTTGAAAAGTATTTAAGAAAGTTCTCACCTCCACGTTTCTTTTGGAACCCAGCCTTTTGATCACTTTGAAGGAAGGAAATTGTAATTGCCAGAAGCTGAAACAGAAGTGTGAATTTCCACACTATTGAGACATTTTACTCTGCTGGCATTTACCAAGGTATATCTCTTTCTTGGTAGTTGGAAAGCAGTTTGTATGTATTTAAATGGATTATTTACCAAACATACTAAAATCAACACTGTGTCTGCAACCCTTCCATTATAGCTGTTGTCATCAGGGATAGCAGGTCCAGTACCAGCCTGGAATTGATTAACACTGACTTTTCTTTCCCTAAACTCATCCTACTTTTCAACTCCATCTTTTCTTGACCAGATATTGACAAGTATGTTTTTAATCTTAAACTATTGCAAATTTTAAGAAGACTGGAAATATTTTCCAATCTTTTCAATCATTCTATTTGACTGTAGTTTTGAACAAATAGAACTATGGGTACTATTGAAGTAAAAGAAATTGAAAGCAGTCATTTAACTTTTTTCCCATCTGTATGGTACTGGGAATTGAACCCAAGGATGTTCTACCTCTGAGCTACACCTCCGCCTTATTTTTTTTTTTTTTTTTTGAAACAGGGTCTCAAGAAGTTGCTGAGGGCCTCATCAAATTGTAGAGGCTAGCCTCTAACCTGCCATACTCCCTTCTCAGCTTCCCAAGTGCTAGGATTGTAGGAATGCACTACCATGCCCTGCTCCTCACCTACTTTGCTCATCAAGGTTTTTCCTTCTTCATCTAGAGTCTCACAAAGCACTTGACCCATATCTGACAAATAGTGAGCCTCCAAAAACATTGGTTGTTCTTTTTATATTATTTTGGAAATAAAAATGAATTTACTTAGCAAACATTTATTGAAGCCTTTCTATGTGCCAGAAACTCTTGTAAGAAGTGGGGATTGTCAAGTGAACAACAAAAATATAAACCTTGATATAAACCTTGATCCTAAGAGCTTACATTCTGAAAAGGGGAAGGATGCCTGAGGAGAGATAAGGTAAAAAAACAGTAAAAGAAAAAATGTTAATATCATTTCTGAGATAGAACTAACACACTGCATTGTGGGATGGCATGTGGTATACTGAGAGTGTCAGAGGAAGAATTAATGGTATTAACTGAGATTCTAACTCAGGCAGCAAGGCAAGGGCAGTGTACTTCTTTACCATTAACCAAAATAGAAAGTAGACTGAAGAATACACATAGGCAGAATTGAGGAGAAAGACAGAATATGAATCTGGGTTAGAACCTGCTGAGTTACAGATGTCTATACATCCATATAAAGATGATGTTCTCTGGAAATTGATATCTATCAATGACATGCTGTAATAGAGCAGAAACAATTTTGCCTGTGTTTTGTGTGTGTCTGCCTTCAACCACCATCAGAATGCTAGTGGATAGTAAATTCTATTCACTATTTTTATTGTGGAAAATAATAAATGCACATTCTGAGGAATATTCTGTCTGTAACTCCATTACAAATTTTAATAAGATTATTTTTAAAATAAATTCCCTTTAGCTTCCCACTTTTACTATTATTTATTACATCATCTCTCAAACTGAAGTAAGTGGCAAACCCTGTGTTGTTTAGTTAACTTGTTAAGTTTATGGTTTCCCTTGAGTAGGAGCAGCATTAATCCCTCTTCCTTTTTAATTATAGCTCTGCCAAACATCATTACTTAGCAAAACATAACTTGATATTTAAGTAGAATTGAAAAGACACACCAGTAAGAGACTTTATGTTTTTTATATTAATAGTTGTATTCTATGGCTTATACAGTATACAACTAATATTCATATCCTGTTGCTTATCTAGTAGACAGAAAATATAATAAATAATGAATGAAGAGGAAAATTAGGATGTTTCCATATATATAGAAACATATAAACAGAAACCAAATTGTTTTAATTCTACACATAATCCTGAGTAAAAATATTCAACTCTATCATTTCTGTTTTTAATATTTTTACTGGCACCTTGTAATCATACATCTTTGTTAGGTACATGCTGGTAGAGGCATACATGCACACATCTCTCATTCAATCCTTTCCCCAGTTTCTGTACCATTCCCTCCCCTCGCCTTCCTTCAAATGTAAGTGGTTGCTCCATTCCTAACCCAATGTCAAGTTTTTATTTCAAGATTTCCCCATGACTCTGGGTTTAGTAACTAATTCATTAATAATTTCATTCCATGTTCAAAGAAAGAAGATTATAGTCTGATTAAGAGTATGGACTCTGAAATCAACTTCCTGAGTTCAAATCCTACTTCAATCACAATTTGTATATCTTTAAGAAAAATATTGAATCACAGTAGTCTTGTTTCCACATGTGTAAAATGACAACGATAATAACAACTCTCATAACAAGTTTGCAGAATTAGATGGTTTATAGCATATAAAGCCTGGCATATACAGAGCCTGGCATATACTGAAAATTCTGTGTGCTGGTTATGCATGCATGATGCTGGCAAACATCTGATTCCAATGTTAATTTTATTGCCCATTAAAAAAATCAAGCAACTTACTACTTCTTGCCATTTTAATTAGTTGTTTCTTAAAGTCTTTTGCAAATGTCAGTCATATGACTGCCACAATATTAAATGCTGCAGAAAATCATTAGAAAATTTAAAATATAGTGCTTAGGATGCCAGTTTGAATAATAAAACAACAAAAAAATTCCATAATAATTATACATAAAGTTAAAATATAGATAAGTAAAGATATGTAATGAATGATTATAGGTTATTTTTTGTTATGATACAGATTTTCTCCTCTTATTCCTTCTTAAAAGCTTTTTAAAAAGTATACTCTTACTGGCACATTGTAATTATATATCATAGTGAGTTTAAAGTGATACAAATATTCATGCATATAGCACTTGCTGTGTTTCTCTTCCACCCCTCCCATACGTTAGATTGGTAATGATACCTTCATATATGGACATTATTTGAACTGTTTCCTTCATCAATTCTCCTCTGTCCTCTTCCCACTTCTTTTCCCCAATCTTCTTCCACTCTTCTACTGATCTTTCTCCTCATTTACCTAAATTCCCTTTCATTTACTATATTCTCTCTAGCGTCCACATATGAAAGAAAACACAACTCTTGACTTTCTGAAGCTGGCTGATTTCAGCATGATACTCTCTAATTCCATTGGTTTTCCTGAAAATAGCATAATTTTTTTTCCTCTTAAAGGCTGAGTAAAATTCCAACGTGTGCATATAACCACATTTTCTTTATTTATTCATCTCTTGACAGATATCTATTAGGTTGATTTCATAATTTGTCTATTGTGAATTATGCTACTATAAATATGGATATGCATAGCCACTATAGTATTCTGACTTCAATTCTTTGGGGAAAATACCAAGGAGTGACATAGATGGCTCATATGGTGGTTTCATTCCTAATCTTTTGAGGAACCTTCATGCTGATCTCCATAGTGGTTGTACTAATTTACAATTCCACCAACAGTGCATAAGAGTTCCTATTTCTCCACATCCTCTCCAGCACTTATTACTCGTATTCTTGATAAATGTCATTCTAACTTCAGTTAGATGGAATCTCTGTAGTTTTGATTTGCATTTCCCTGATTGCTAATGATGGCAAATATTTTCATATATTTATTGGCCTTTAGTATTTCTTCTTTTGAGTTTTATTTCTTCTATTTAGTTCAATCAGTTGCCCATTATTTATTTTTTATTGTTAAGTGTTTTGAGTTCTTTACATATTCTGGATATTAGTCCTCTATCAGAGGTATAATTGGCAAAGATTTCTCCCATTCTGTAAGTTCTCTCTTTAGACTAATGATGGTTTCCTTTGCTAAGCAGAAGTTTTACAATTTGATGTAATCCCATTTATTGATTTCCAGTTTAATTTCCTGAGCTTTGAGGATCTTCATAATAACCTTAAGAAAAAAAAAGAAGATACTTAGGAATAAATTGAACCACTGGCTATACTATGAAAAGCAATCTACAGATTTAATGTAATCCCTATAAGAATATTAATGTCATACTTCACAAACCTAGGAAAAAACCCTTTTAAAGATCATATGGAAGAATGAAAGACTCAGAATAGCCAAAGAAATTATGATTAATAAAAACCATGCTGGAGGCATAATGATACCTGATTTCAAAGTATACTACAGAGCTATAGTATCAAAAGTGGCATGGTTTTTAAACAAAAGCAGACAGACACATAGATAAGCAAAATGTTTTCACAGATAAGGCAACATTGTTGACTATTTTTATTTCTAAAGAAATAAATACAATAAAGTGTTTAGGTGATATGGTGAGTAAATTACAGCTTGCAAACTAGACTCCCCCCCCCCAAATATTGATCATTTTCACCTAGAAGAGGGACAAATCAGGCATGTTTCATAACAGGAGAATCACTCAAGTTTCTAGAGTGCTGTTTGGAATATCTGAGCAACATTCTCCATGGTGTTGGGTATGAGTGTTGTCAATAACTTGGGTAAGAGAAGGTGACAGGGGTTTGATTGACATGCAAAAGATGTTTGATATCTGTGCTATCTGCAGATGGAATTATGAAATGTCTCAGACTTCAGAGTGACTTAGATTAGTTTTTTAAAAAAGATTATATAGAGTGGTATGGCAGAGGAATTTGGAAAATGCAATGGTTCTTTAGAGGTAGCAGTTACTGGGACTGTTTTAACAAAATGTGTTTGATATTTTCTCAACTAGATGCACATGCTTGCAAAGGTTTGAAAAATTAAATATCTCAGATCAATGGAAAATGTACAGGACCCAAAATTATGTTGATTATAAGCTATCACTATCCATAATATTTAATATTGATGATCTATTATGACTGTACACAAGTAATATTTTTTCTAAGAAAAATGAAGAAATACCAGGCATGGTGGCATCCATTTGTAGTACCAGTTCTTGGGAGGCTGAGAAAAAGGATTGCTGATTCAAGGCCAGCACATAGCAACTTAATGAGAGCCTGTTTCAAAGTAAAAAACAAAAAAAGGTCTGGGGATGCAGCTTAGAGAAATGAATGGAGAGAGAGAGGGAGAGGAAAAAGCCCATTTTAAGGCATCACCAAGGGACTTGACAAAGAAGGAGAAACCTTAGATGTGTAAAGAAGGTGACTTAGCTGAAAGAGATGGAAAGGGAAGAGGGAAGCACCCTAATGTACATGACGTACATTCACAAACATATCAGTCACTAAGCCAAACATGAGAAGGAGGGACGGGGGAGGGAATGGGGTGGGAACTGGGAAAGGGCTACATGAATGATGTGTGCATGTATGCCTCTACCATCCTTTAGCTCATAACGATGTATGATTACAATGCACCAATAAATTAAAAAAAAAGATGAGTTGAGCAAAGTGAAGTGAACTTTGGAATTATTCAGATCTCTGGAAAATGACAGTGGAAGTTATAAAGATGGCCACAGGGCACTGAGAAATCCTGAACTCTTTTATAAGTCATAAAATATTAAACTATGCTTAGAACAGTTTTAGTGTTACATATATTTACATAAATTTTGGACTTAGATTAATAGTTAAAATAGACAATTATCCATTAATAGGAATATTTTAACTAGACCACAATACCTTATCAGAGAATAAAATTTTAAATATGTATTTGTAACAACCTATATTCAATGTTCATGGTTTTCATTATATGATTTTTATGGAAAAGCATGTATACTTTTTAATAATTTTTTCTATTCCATTGTCTCAGATAGAAACATAAGAAAGTCCATTATATGATTTGACCTAAGTAATTTATTTAACATTTGATAAGTAGAATAGCAAATAAAGCATGAATAAGAAATCATATTTTTACCTTATAATTTAAACAATAAAAATGAAATAAAATTATTTTTATACTTTTATTGGTACATTATTGTCTCACATCATAATGCATTTAATAGTGATATTGATATACATGCCCACAGCATTTGGTGGGCTTTCCTTGGCTCCCTCACCCATCCTTCCTTCTCTATATAAGATATTGAGATAGGCATTGGTAGTCTCACGTGTATACATAAAGTCAGTGGAAGTATTTTCTTCATTAATTCTCCCTCTTCCTCCTCTCCCCAAAATTGCCTCCCTGGTTCCACTGGTGTTTCTCCTCCAATATCTGAAGTCCCTCTGGTATCTCAATTACTACTTAGTTTCCGCATATGAGATAAAATATATGACCCTTCACTTTCTGTGACTGACTAAACTCACTTAACATAATGTTTTCCAGGTCCCTACATTTTCCTGCAAATGACATAATTTGTTCTTCTTTATTGCTGAGTAGAATTTCATTGTGTGGATATCCCATAATTTTGTAATCCACACATCTGTTGATGAACACCTAGGTTGGTTCCATAATTTGGCTATTGTGAATTGTGCTGCTATGAACATGGATATGCATGTCGAATATTCTAATTATAGTCCCTTTGGAAAGATACACAGGAGTGGTATAGCTGGATCATATGGTGGATCCATTCTCAGTTTTCTGAGGAATCTCCATGCTGATTTCCATAGCAACTGCCTTAATTTGCAACACCATCAACAATGTATAAGAGTTCCTATTTCCCCACATCCTCACCAGCATTTATTGTTGTTTGGCTTCTTGATGATTGTCATTTTAATTGGGGTTAGACAGAATCTCAGTGTAGTTTTAATTTGGATCTTCCTGATTGCTAATGATGTTGAACTTTTTTTCATTTATGAATTGTCCATTTGTGTATCTTCTTTTGTAAAGTGTCTATTTAGTTCAACTGCCCATTTTTGATTGGGTTATTAGTTAGTGTTAAGTCTTTTAAGTAAGTTGTATATGCTAGATAAATTATTGAAAAATACAAAAAAATTCTAATTTCCTTTCAATAATGTTCCATGCTCACCAAGTATGGTAGTGCACACTGTAATTCTAGTACTTGGGAGGTTGAGACAGGAGGATTGCAGGTTCCAAGATAGCCTCAGAAGCTTAGTGAGGCTCTCAGCTACTTAGAGAAATCCTGTTTTCAAGTAAAATATAAGATAAGGCTGAAGGTGTATCTCAGGGGAAGAATGTCCCAGGGTTCCATCTCTAGCACCAAATAATAATAATAATAATAATAATAATAATAATAATAATAATAATGAAGTTTCATGCATGGATATTTCAACTTGGCCATTGGTCATTGTTTTTGAGGATACATGGAATGCAGGAAAAGTCTTTATGATTTAGTCATTAGGAGAGCCCATAGCCAGGCAAATACCCATGACTATGCTGGCCACCGGTCACTATGCAGCTCTTTCCTCTTTCATTTATGATGCTGTCTGTCCAGTTTGCTTATGATGTGAAGTATAGCATCAGAATAAATGATCCTTTGTTTCTTGACACTTTCCTAATAATGATTTATTATACCTTTGTTTTGCTTTATTAGACCTTTATTTATTATAGCTTTAAGAATGTGAACTTATTTATAATATACTGAGAACTGCTTAATGGTGATATTTGAAGCCAAATTCAATGCAGATTGAAGCATACATATTTTTCTATGAGAATTACCTTCCACTTAGTAAGAGGCTACAGACACAAATGCTTTGCTGTTGCTATTTTAATTAGGGAGGACTCCTTTTCGTAAGACTTCTGAACTCTGGAGGAATTACAAATACACACAGATTGGAAGAGCTAAGAATGCGTATTTAACTAAGCTGTCAGCAGCAATAATTCAGATCTGATTAAAATTATTGGGGGAAGATCTATTTAAGCTGCTGACAATAAACACTGAGCTACTTGTAATAATGTTACATTCATTGCACAAAGATATGTTACAAAATTAAAGGGTGTTTGCATTGTCTACCATATGTATGCTAACACTTTGACCCAACAATTTTACTTACAGGACTTTTTTTTGGGGGGGAGAGGGTACTGAGGATTAAAGCCATGGGCATTCTACCTCTGAGCTATACCTCCAGTGCCATTTTTTTTTCCATTTTGAAACAGCATCTCACAATGTTGTTGAGGCCCTCACCAAGCTGCTGAGACTGGCTGTGAACCTGTGATCCTCCTATCTCAGACTCCCACATACTGGGATTACAGACCCATGCCACTATACCCAGCTACTTATAGGATTTTATCCAAAAATTATTTGTAAAGTCTCAAGTATTTTAATTGCAGTATTTTTATACTAGAGAATATCCTGAACCAAATTGCATGTACCTTTCTAGGGGAAGGGCTAAATAAATTTCAACTATGCCACAATTTAAGATAGTAAAGTGTACTTATTTGTGTTGACACGTAAAAATATTCATAATATATAAAAAGACACAAAGATATAATATACTTCAATTTATATGTGTTCTTTTTAAATGTGTGTGTGTTTGTGTATACAGAAAAGGTCCTGAAAATTTACATTACAAGATAAACTGATTATCTTCCATAGAAACTAGAGAGATAAGAGTGGAGCGTAATGTTTGCCAATTTTGTTTTTATAATTTTTTTAAATACACGTTTATTGGTACACTGTAATTATTCATCATCCTAAGGTTCAAAGTGATATAAACATACATGTACACATACTTTCCACTCCTCCTCTTCCATGTTGAGATTGGTGAGGAAAGCTTTATATAGGCAAATAGTATTATTTGAACTATTCCCTTAATCAATCCTCATGTTTCCCCTCTCCACTTCCTCTACCATTCTCACCCAATCCCCTGCCACAATTCTATTGGTCTCTTTCCTCATTTATCTGAAGTCCCTCTTGTTTCCTATTTTCTCTCTATCTTCTATATATGAGAGAAAACAGAGTAGTTAACTTTCTGAGACTGGCTTATCTCACATAGCATAATATTCTCTAGTTTCATCTATTTTTCTGTAATTGACATATTATATTCTTCTTTATGGCTGAGTAAAATCCCACTGCATGTATATAACACATTTTCTTTATTCAATCTTCTGCTGATAGGCACCTAGGTTGGCTCCATAATCTGGCTATTGTGAATTATGCTGCTATAAATATGGATATGCGTGTATCACTACAGTATTTTGACTTCAATTATTTTAGAAAGATTCTGACCTTACATTGCTAATATAATTAAAAATAACTGTATAGCAACATTGCTTATATAATTAAAATAAATATATATCAGTTCCTATTGTCTATTTAGATACCTGATAAATGTATCTTACAGCCAGGCATGGTGGTGCATGCCTATAATACCAATACTGGCGAGGCTGAAACAGGGTGATCTTGGGTTGAGATAAGCCTTGGCAACTTAATGAGACCCTGTTTAAAAAATAAAATAAAAATGGTGGGGGGTGTAGCTCAGTGTTAAAATGTCCTCAGTTCAATTTCCAGAACCAAAATTAACTGAATAAATAAGGGTATCTTAGATACATTCTTTTCTAATTAGAACATATGTTTTTTTTTTTTTTTTTTTTTTTTTTTTTTTTT
>PVLC010043421.1:0-12561 GCA_004027655.1 Graphiurus murinus
TCTGAAGATGAGATCCTCCTGTTTGGGCCTCCCCAAGTACTGGGATTACAGGCCTGCACCATCATGCTCAGCAAGGCTCCAATTTTTAATGCTTAAATTCCAAAGACCTTTAGCAATACCAAGTGTTTTCCATCATAAAACAAGCCAAGTATATGATTGGATATTTTACTAAAAATAAATATGAAGTAGATTATATTCACTTTCTCCATATATAATCTTTTGTAAGTATTCTCTAGCTTTGCCATCTAGCAAGGGAGAAATTTATATCTGAGATGAAAGAGCAGAAAGTCTCACTCACAAAGTATCAGTATTTGATATTCATAATCAGAAATAGAATAACAGTGAGACAGAATTCCAGTAGTAGTTTCAACTATTTTGATTTAGTCTTCCATTTTCTCTGCTATTACTTCCCCAAATAGTAAAGTATTGAAAAGCAGGACACTGACTCCATTGAGAATATAGCACCACTACATTAAGAAGGGGTTGTGTTTCCATCAAAGATGCCCATGTAAATGCTGCCTTCTAGCCAGGTGTGCTGGTGCATGACTGTAATCCCAGTACTTGGGAGGCTGAAACAGGAGGATCACAGGTTTGAGGACAGCCTCAGCAAGTTGTGAGACTCTCATCAACCTAGCAAGACCTTGTTTCAAAATTTTAAAAGTAAAAATAAAATAGGGCGGAGTGTAGCTTGGAGGCAGAATTGCCCCTGGGTTCAATCCCCGGTGTCTCTCTCCCTTTATCTCTCTCTCTCTCTCTCTCTCACACACACACACACACACACACACACACACACACACACACACACACACCCCACCTTCTACCCTTTCCTTCCTCTCTGTTCTAGGTCTCTGGGGTCTGATCAATAATGCTGGAGTTCTGGGTGTGCTGGCTCCTACTGACTGGCTAACAGTGGAGGACTACAGAGAACCTATTGAAGTGAACCTGTTTGGACTCATCGATGTGACGTTAAATATGCTTCCCTTGGTCAAGAAAGCTCGAGGGAGGGTTATCAATGTCTCCAGCATTGGAGGTCGGCTTGCCTTCGGTGGAGGGGGCTATACTCCATCCAAATATGCAGTGGAAGGCTTCAATGACAGCTTAAGGTAAGGCAAATGAATTGACTTACTAGAAAATAATAGCTGCTCACAGTTTTCGAATGTTTTTTATGTGCCAGACACTGCCTAATACTTCAAATGATTTCCACAGTATAGATGATAACACTGAAACTAAGAGAGAATAAGTCACTTGTCTAATTTGTGTAATTTGTTAACTGGGTCACCCAGCTAATGAATGGTAGAACTGAAATTTGAACCCAAGTCTGACTCTTTTTTTACTTTTTTCATTAATGCATAATGTTGATAGTGATGTTGAATTTATGCTCAATGGGTCATTTTGTCAAATAGGGAATCATGCACAGAGCCTGTGGGTACAGGGGAGGTCTTTCCACTGCTGTTACTGTCAGCTGCAGACACAGCAGTACAGCTTATTTAAACTTTCAGTAAAAAAAAAAAATATCAGTTCTTAAATAGCTGCCCAGTGCACTCTGTCCAGGCTTTGTAGCTGCATTCAGTGGGAGAAACGGTGGGTTATGCTTAATCTATCCTACCTGGAACCTGAACTTCTCAATTCAAAACCCTAAATTGCATGTGATTCTTTCAATCAAGGTTCGGGCAGGAGATGGTGGCATATTAATATTGCATAAAGGGAACAGAATTGACTTAAGGGACTATTTACCTATGTAGGAGGTGTATAGGAAACTCCAGAGGATAATGTAGTATGCAGGGGTTGATGACAGCAGGGACATTTCTATCCAGAGGACTGAAGGTATAAGGAGACAGGAACGTTTCCAGAACCTGGACACAGAGGCTCTCAGTTTCAACTGAGGCGGTGAAATGATCAGTGTGACACCACAAGAGAAATCACTGGGCCTACCTCTTCTCCTCTCGCCCCCCTGATCTCCCACGGGCACTTCTAACTGACTTGTCCACCAGAAGCCAGAGTGCAGTTAATGCAGGTCCACCTCCCTGGAGAAGGTGCTGGCAGAAGGATGGAGAAAGGAACTGGAGGAGCAAATGGAAGGTGTTCAGCCAAGTGGTGCAGTGATAGGCAAGACAGAAGACAAGAGTAGATATTGTCTTTCCTTCGATTCACCCATTTACTTATTCAGTTAGTATTTATTTGTTGAAGGCATATTCTAGAGTTTAGGCTCATGGATCTCGGATAAGTTTCCTAATAAAAGATTAGATTATTCCACTGAGATTAGTAAAAATAGAATTACTTCACTTTGCCATGTGATCAGGCTGCCAAGTTTGATTCTCCCAGAAAATAAACACACTCATGTTGGAGCAATGCTTCCAAATGTTCATGTGACTTGGAGATCTTATTAAACTGTGGGTTCTGATTGAGTGGGTCTGGGATGGGGTCTGAGGTTTTGCTTTTCTAAAGTGTTCCCACGTGCTGTCAATGGTTCAGGGATCACAAATTGAGCAACAGGGTTATGAAAAACCTTCATTCGTCTCCTTAGTTGACCTTTAGTTCCACTCTACAAACAGAAGTTATCATAATAAAATTTTAGTAGACTTCAATATTTACTTACTGTTAGAAAAATATTTTGACTGAAGGATTTGTGGGATTGGCAGTGCAGTTATGCCATGCCTGAAGGTAATCAATAAAGAGTGTGTATTTCCTTATCAATCATGGAACTAGCATATATTATATTATATTATATTATATTATATTATATTATATTATGCCTGCAGGCCACAGGTCAATGGCAATTCTAGATGTTTCCATATAGTATGGCTTAGGGGCAGCAGTCCAATTGAAAGACAATCGGGATCTATGGATCTGTATTTGCCCAGTTCCTAGTTGTATGTCATTTTCATGAGTGGTTGAGAGAAGTCTTCCAAAATACCTTTGTGTGTGTGTGTGTGTGGGAGGGTGGTACCAAAGATTGAACCCAGGGGCATTCTACCTCCAAGCTAAACCCCCAGCCCTATTTTTTATTCTGTATTTTGAAACAGGGTCTCACTAAGTTGCAGAGGGCCTCACTGAGTAGCTGAAGCTAGCCACAAACCTGCGATCCTCCTGTCTCAGCCTCCCAAGTACTGGGATTACAAGCATGCACCACCAAGTCCAGTTTCCAAAATACCTTCTTGGAATTGCCTACTTCCATAATCCAATGAAGTTCAGGGGGCAGGTGAATAAAATACAATCAAGTTGAAAAATAACCTTTTTTATTTTAATGTAAGTAACATACCTTTCAAAATATTTCAAGGTCAAGCTAATATTTAAGTAAAATATATTTTAAACTATATACTAGTTAGGTTACTAGAAAGCAGAATTTTAAATAAAATTTACACACATTTTAAGTTCACTAATGGAGCTTTATAAAAATCTATGGTGAAGACTTCTGTAAAATGAGTAATTATTTATTATATATTCCTGGTGGAAATATTCATAAAATTTAGGAAATGATTTTTTGTGCACTGGTGTGCAGTACATTATTTTGCTTTTAAAAAGGGGGTAAGTCAGGACTATAGGTGTATGCAACCACACCTGACTTACCCCTTTTTAAAAGCAAAATAATGTACTGCACACCAGTGCACGAAAAATCATGGTCAGGTACCTAGAGTGCTGACAAGAAACAGTCCTAGCCTAGGTGTTCATCAGTTCAAATGGGAGAGGACAGTTTTAGGAGATGAACACTGGACTGGTGTATGTGGGAAGGTGTCCACCCAGATCCCCTTCCTGTTCCACCATTAACCTGCCTTCCCTTCACCACCCTGAACTCCAGCTTCCTCATCTGCAAAACAAGAAGACAGAGCAAAATAATTCTTTCCAGTACACCCAATTCTGTGATTCTGTGAAAAGATTCATGAGAAAATAGTCATTCAAAAAAATGGGCAAATGGTTTAAATAGACACTTCACAAAAGAAGAAATACAAATGACCAATAAATGTATGCGGAAATGTTCAACATCATTAGCAATCAGAGCGATGCAAATCAAAACTACCTTGAGTTTTCACCTAACCCTAATTAGAATGGCAATCATCAAAAACACAAACAAAAACAAATGCTGGTGAGGGTGTGGAGAACTGGGAACCCTAATACATGGTTGGTGGGATTGCAAATTAGTGCAACCACTTGGAAAACAGTATGGAGGATCCTCAGATAAATGGGAATGAACCTACCAAGTGATCCAGCAATACCACTTCAAGGTATCTACCCAAAAGAAAGGAAACCAAACTATCAGACCAATGCATGTATATCTATGTTTATAGCCACACAATTCACAATTGCCAAACTATGGAACCAGCCAAGATGGCCATCAACATATGAATGGATTACAAAACTATGGGATATGTACACAATGGAATTTTACTCAGCCATAAAGAAGAACAAAATCATGTCATTTGCAGGGAAATGGATGGAACTGGAAAACATTATGTTAATTGAGATTAGTCAGTCACAAAAAGTAAAAAATCATATGCTCTCCCTAATGCGCAGAAGCTAGGGAGAAAGTAGGACATAAGAGGGACTCTAGATGAAGAAGAAGAAACCTTAGATGAGCAAAGAAGGTGACTTAACTGAAGGTGATGGGGGGTGCACACTAATGTACAAGATGTATTTTCACAAACATATCAAAGTCAATCAGTAAACTAAACGAGAAGGAGGGAGGGGGAGTGAATGGGGCAGGAATTTGGGAAGAGTTAAATGAGAGATGTGTACATGTATGCCTTTACCAGCTTGTACCTAACAAAGATGTATGATTACAATGCACCAATAAAAAAGAAAAGAAAAAGAAAAAAATGTGGATTAAACATTTAAAAATAATAGTGAATAAATAGCATAAAATAGGGCTGGGGATATAACTCAGTGGTAGAGCACTAGACTGAGAGGAGCAAGGCTTAGAGTTTGAGCTCCAGCTCTGTAGGGAAAAAAAAGAGAAAAAATTAAAAGTATCTTTGTTCTTTTCATAGACGGGACATGAAAGCTTTTGGCGTGCATGTCTCATGCATTGAACCAGGATTGTTCAAAACACAATTGTCAGATCCAGTAAAGACAGCGGAAAAAAAGCTCGCCATTTGGAAGCACCTGCCTTCAGACATCAAGCAACAATATGGAGAAAGTTACATTGAAAAATGTGAGTTTCTGGGTGGGCCCAGTGTCCTCTGGGATTCATTGTCACAGGCAGCATGAAAAGACTCAAACATAATTGAAAAAACAAGGTTCCTAGAGTAACATACCACTGAGGATCTTAAATATGGATCAGGGGTCCTTATGCGTTCCTGTCATCTCTTGCTTCTCTGAGCATTAATAAACATATGCTGAGTGTGTATTAAGTTAAGTGCCAAGTTCTATAATAAGTGCCTAATTAATTATATCATCTAGCATAGTGAACAGAGGCTTGGGCAGGTGAATGTTTGGAACAAAATTCCAAAACACCTTCTGGTCAGGCCAGGACCTGTGCACAGGCAGGTTGGCTCTGTGGCCCATGGTCCTCATTCCTCTGTGTACCCTTCTTGCTAAACACCCTTCACTGTACATTGCTTCAGGACTTATGCAGGTTTTAGAAAGAGAAGGCTCAAACTCTGACCCTCAGCTAGCTTATAATCTAGTTGACAACAAAAAGTAACCAAGTGAGACTGCAAAACAATGAGACTACACAGCACACAAGGAAATGGAACCTCCTTAGATGTGATCCAGAGGCCCAGAAGTGAAGCCAGATTGTATGGACTCTAACTGCCCAAGGAATTCACACCAGGAGAGGAGCACTTCTGGTTAAGACTTACTGGGACAGATCAGGTTTAGAAGAAGGCCTAAAAACACAAGAAGGAATTTTTAGGTAGAAGCTCTCTGGAGCAGAAGCATATGAAGAGAGAAGAGAAAGGAAGGGTAGCAGAAAACAAAGGACTCAGTCAGGGAAGAAGAATAAGAATACAGATTATGTAATGGTAACTGACAGAGTGAACATTTACTACTACTTTGTCACCATTCTAAGTGGACTCTGTGGTTTACAACCTGCAGACTCTATGAGGTAGATACTAGTATTGCCCTCCTTTTATAGAAAAAGAGGCATCAAGAAATAAGTGAAATTGCACAGATAGTAAGTGGAAGAGCTGGATTTGAACCCAGCCAGCCTGACTCTGCCATTTATTCTTAGACACTGACTGTACTACAGTGGAACAAGGCATTAAGGAATTTGGACATATTTCCTCTACTGGGACTCCCCTTCCACCAAAGACTTCCTTGCCCCGTTGACATTTCCTTGCGATTCCTCAAACACTTCCTGCGCCTGCTTTAATTTGGACAAGGATAGAGTGAACGATGTGTCACTCTATCCTTCCAAACTGTGATCCTGCCAAGAGCTGAGTCAAATCTACCTGTAGAGGATTTTAATATGACTGACTCACACACACACACACACACACACACACACACACACACACACACACCTATACATACCAATTACAATGTCTGTTTGACAAACTTCCCAGCTAACATCTCGCTGTCAGCTGTCACTTCAGAAACAAAATCTCTCATTTAAAAGAGCACTCTATGTTTGATATTGACATTGATCCTTTTTGAATGGCTGAAGGTATATCACCAAATTCAACTTCAAGTTATTCTTTTATCTTTAATTGACATGTTATGATTGTACAGATTTATGGGGCACAGTGTGATATTTTAGTACACGTATACAAAGCATAATGATTAGATCAGAGTAACTGGTATATTAGTCATTTCTAACATTACCATTTCTTTGTGTTGGGCACATTCAAAACCCTCTATACTAAGAAATACCAAAAAGAATTGAGCCTAATTTTATATTGGTTTTATTAAATTTTTCCACTCTAGATCTTGAAGAGCAGACAGACTCACAGTGCCAAACTAGACCATACATTTAAGGCCACTTTTCTTTACTTCCCAGGTCAGGGTAGTAGAACTTCCAAATAGACATTAATACTTATTAGGTCCTTGAACAACTTGTGGCTGGTGCAGCCTGGAGTTAAAAAGATCTAAAATCATAGATTTTCCCTTGAGAGGGCACAACTCTGGTATCATGTGGTAATTCTACTTTGAAATTTTTGAGGAACACCATGACTGTACTAATTTTCATTCCCACCAACAGTGTACAAGGGTTCTCTTTTCTCTATATCTTCATTGATGTTTGTTATTGTTTGTCCTTTTATAATAGCCATCCTAACAAGTATGAGATGATATCTCATTGTGGTTTGAATCTGTGCTTCCCAAGTGAATGGATATATTGGGACTTTTTTTTTTTCATATACTATTGGCCATTTGTATATCTTCTTTTGATAAATGTCTATTCAAATTATTTTCCTATTTCTTTACTTACTCATTTATTTATTTTGCAATTTGCAATACTGGGGATTAAGCCCAGGAGTATTCTACCACTGATTTGCAGCCCAAACTCTATTTTTTTTTCGTTTTGAGACAGGATCTCGCTAAGTTGCTCAGGCTGGCCTCAAACTTTGATCTTCCTGCTTTAGCCTCCTGAGTAGCTGGGATTACAAATGTGCACCACCATGCCTGGCTCCTTTTCTTATTTTTAAAATCAGGTTTATTTATTTATTTCCTTGCTATTGTTATTTGAGTTCCTTTCATATTTTCATATTTTGGTATAAACCCAACAGATGTTTGGCTTGCCCATAATTTTCCTATTCCATAGGTTGACGCTTCATTTTTTTTTTTTTTTTTGTCCTGGGGCTTTCTAACTCCAAGATACACCCCACCCTTTTTTTAAATTTTTATTTTGAAACAGGTTCAAGGACAGTTGCTGAGATTATCCTCTAACTTACGATTTTCCTGTCTTAGCATCCCAAGTACTGGGATTCCAGGTGTGCATGCACCACCACACCCTGCTGACTCTTCATTCTTTTACCTGTTTCCTTTGCTGTTCAGAAGCTTTTTAGTTTGATGTAATTCTATCTATAATTATGCACTTGTTACTTGAGACATTCTCACTAAGTTTTTTTTCCAGTAGTTTTATAGTTTCAGGTCTTGCGTCTAAGTCTTTAATCCATTTTGAGTTGATTTTTATAAATGATGTAATGAGGTTAGGGTCCAATTTCATTCCTCTGCATGTGGAAAGCTACTTTCGCAGCACCATTTATTGAAGACTGGAGTTCCAAACCATTAGCAATTCTTTGTAAATATCTGCCTCTCTAAAAATTCATTACTCAAGTACTTCTTTTTCCCGAGAACCAGGATAGTTTTAGCTGCCTGTCTTGGGAGACTTGGGGATAAATTTCTCTTTATACGTGAAATCATAGAGGTGCATGGTACATGAGTGCATTCTCACACCCACACACATGCACAAGCACATGCACACTCTCACATTTCCTACAAATACATTTCTCCCTTAAAACATATTAAGAATCAAACCCATAGTTCCTTAGGCTCAGGAGCCTCATGTTGTGAAGCACCTTTCCCCCATTACTTTAAAGCAGGAGTCCTCAAAGTTTATTCCCTAGACTAGCCACATCAGTATCACCTGGGAACTTGTTTGAAATGCAAAAACCTAAGTCGACCTCACACCTAGTGACTCTGGAAACTCTGGAGTTGGAATCCAGAAATGTGGATTTTAACAAAGCCTCTAGGAGATTCTGCTGCCCCCTCAATTTTTAGAGCCACTGGTCTATAGAAATTACAGCTGCATCCTTTTCTGAGAACTACATAGAGAAACCATCATACTGGGCCTCAATTCTTTTTTTTTTTTTTTTTAATCTTTTTTTCCAGTACTGGGGATTGAACTCAGGGGCATTCTACCTCCGAGCTATACCCCCAGCCCTATTTTTTCTTCTTTATTTTGAAACAGGGTCTTACTAAGTTGCAGAGTGCCTCACTAGGTAGCTGAGGCTGGCTGCGACCCAGATCCTCCGGTCTCAGCCTCCCAAATGCTGGGATTACAAGTGGTCTCAGCCTCCCAAATGCTGGGGTTACAAGCGTGCGCCACCATGCCCGGCTAGTAGGCCTCGGTTCTAATGGTAAACTAAAAATATACTCTCCCACTCTCTTTAATGCAGCCACACCTCTCACTCTGCTTTTCCTCTTCTTCCAAAGAGTAAGTGTACCTTTGTCTCTTTCTGTAGGTGTAGACAAACTGAAAAGCACTACATCCTGTGTGAACCTGGACCTCTCTCTGGTGGTAGAGTGCATGGACCATGCTCTAACAAGTCTCTTCCCGAAGACTCGGTACACTGTTGGAAAAGATGCCAAGACTTTTTGGATACCTCTGTCTCACATGCCAACTATTTTGCAAGACTTTTTATTGTTGAAACAGAAGGTAGAGCTGGCTAATCCCAAGGCAGTGTGACTCAGCTGACCACAAATGTCTGCCCCAGGCTATGAAGTTAGCTGATTTCAAGGATACATCTCCTTTTCAATCCTATTCATTACCTAATCTGACCTGGACCCATTTAGGTCATGCTTTTTTCTATAAAAGAAAGAAGACCATAAACAGTGATGTCCCAGGGTCCCTTACCATGCCTTCTTTGAAAAGAAGGAGACATGGCACAACATATAGACAAGTCCTGGCCAGTACTGAGGCTTTGCCTATCTGTAGGATGTAAGAGAATGATGGGCACCACTGCCTGCTCCATGCTTATTGAGTAATCCTGAATGTTAAATATTGTCCTCTATCAAAATATTGAGACAATTAGAATGCTTTCATAAATGGATTAGATGTGTTCTGTTATCTTGCTGAAAATAAGACTATAGGACTTGAATTTGGTTCTGCTAAGCTTTGATGGGAACTGAAAAAGGAAGAGAGAAAGCATTGTATGACACTAGCATAAGTTAAGGGCAGCATAAAAATAATAGTAGAACTGCAAGTAAAAGCGGGGAGAGTCAGGAAATAAATAAGAGGACTGCAGAAAAAAAAATGGAGGCAGGGAGGCTCTAGGACAAGCCTTCCTATTCTAGATGGAACTACAGAGGATGAACATCCCATTCAAGCTCACTATGATCAATGGTGCATATACAGCTTTCTGATAGAAAGATGGAAATTACAGAGTAACCAATCATTCCAAAGAAGAAAAATGTAGAGTATTTATGTTTATTCCAGTCATTGTCAAAGTAACAAGGCCCAGAATATCTGGTAAAACTTACACCTGAGATGGCTGGACATCCTGCATTTTAGGCATCTATGAAGTCAGAGCTAATGTAAAAGGTTCTTCAGCCTACAGTTGCGATGAGAGTAGATCTCTTCTTGTACACATGATTTTAAACTGAGATGAGCATGGGCCTGCACCCCATTCAGAAGAGATGGTTCCCTAAATAGAGTATTTCCCCAGATTTCAGCACCAGTACCACTCACAAAGGTTGCATATTTACACGAAGAAGCCAGGAGTGGCAGAATTCAACATGTTTTACAGAATAACATGGCATAAAAGAGCCAGAGAAATTATCTAGTGCACATGTGCAAGTGTATGCACACATGCTTAACATATTACCTAGAAAACATTTCATATCTGCTGTTTGAAACCATGGCTGTTTGAAGATATCAGTGATTCTACTCATTTCATTCACCTTTCTGGAAACATCTGCACATGAGCTAGTTCCCTTGTTTCAAGTTTACAACATATGATGATAGAAAGAAAATCCAGTTACCAATGGTATCAGTCCACCTGGAGATATATTTCAAATTTTTGAGGGCAGATGTGCTTATCCTTTTTGCACTGAAATTTAAAAAAAAAAATCATGGCAAGAATGAAAAGAATTTCCAGGAAAACATAGTTAAACTATTGTTACCCCTTTACCTGTGAAGTCATCCCCATCTTGGCTTTGGCCCCAGAGACAGCTCACCTGAAGATTTTGGTTTCTTCGGAATGCAGATAACCATCTCACAACACATCCATGGAGCTGAGTTCACTAGTATTGTTTTCTATGGCCCCTCCTTCTCATCTGGAATTCCCATTTCTTGGCTTCATTTCACTGTCCTGGAATTTATGACATGTGGTTTCCTGACTTTCCAGGCTTCCCAAGGCTACCAAGAACTGTAGAATGTGAAGGAACCTCCTTTGCTGAACTTCCTGCAATTCCAGTTGTATTGTTTTGTGCTTGCCTAATTGTGTTATTTTTTTTCTTGTGCCTAGACCTGAGTTCTTTGTTCATTTTTTCAAGTAGTTACAATATGGTAATTCCTTGTTTCATCCAACCTTCTCTCCTTAAAACAAGTGTCACTAAACATGGTATCACCCCAAAGTAAAACCAAATACATTCATACAAGCAACTTTAGAAGATTTTCAAACTGAATGAGAAGGTGGGGTGTTTGTGGTATAGAGGCTTAAGTCTCTACAAAGGCATAAGGCTTGTGCGGGAGGGTAAGAGGAAGGCAGTGGGGGGAAGGATATAGGAAGGTTACAGTATCTGAGATCTCTGGCATGGCTTCTAGAATTCTCTTCTCACCATAGCTTCTTATTCTATATGCTTTTGGGAAAATAACTATCAGACTTTTATCTATAAGGATTTGAGGAAACATGTTATGGGACTGGTTTTCTTCTAAGTACTGGACTAAAATAAGGAATAAGATGGATATGAGCCCTTCCTTCTTAATAATAGAGCTTAATAGAATTCCAAGGTTGAGCCCAATACTCAGGATGCCTAAGAAGAGCTTCTCCAGGAATCCATGGCCAAGATGAATTGTGATGCTGTTTCTAGCTTGAAGACCCTTCCTCACTTACTTTATAGGGAGCAGGAGAGTCTTCCAAACCTTCCTTCTGATCTTATCTAAAAATCCAACTGTGTCCTCTATGGACATCCACATTATATTCAAATCTGAAGTTCTTATCTCCCCCATCCTACCTGCCTTTTCCCCAGTCTAGCACCAACTGTCAATCTCTAAAGAGATCCGGAGGCCATCTACTTCTCTTCATCTCCAGTCCAATCCCTGGTACAAGCTGGCATCCTGTCATCTCTTGTCTCAATGGAAGCATAATCACCCTGGTATACTTTTGAGGATTTCTCCTCATTGTAGTTAGAATTGTTCAAAATCAAAACCCAATCATTCAATTCCTCTCCCAAGCACCACTTTCTTAAACATTTCTATGTGTTCCCATTGCACTTTGGCTAGAGACTAACATGCATGACATAAACCATGTTGCCCTAGAAATCCTCCTTAGCCATCCTGAAAAGCCACCCTGGGCCCAGTGGTCCCAGAACAAAGGGAGCATCAAGAATCATTGTATCCATTTCTCCACCTACAAGCAGGACATATCCAAACCATCCAGGATGAAGAGACTTTCTTTAAAATCTCTCCAGAAACTCCATAATGCCCATAGGCAACTCAGCCCAATATCTCATGAGGAAAACTTCCAGGAAGCGCCTTAGAAAATAGTCACTTTGGGCTCTTCTCCACACTATTAATCCCAATAGTTCTCAATAACATAAAAGATCACAGTCTCATCGATTGAGGGAAAATAGCTAAACATTCTCAAAATGAAAAACTTTTTGATATTTAGAAATTATTTGTAGCTGGGTGTGGTGGCACATGCCTGTAATCCCAGTACTTGGGAGGCTGAGATAGGAGGATCA
>PVLC010043422.1:0-12616 GCA_004027655.1 Graphiurus murinus
TTTTTTTTTTTTTTTTTTTTTTTGCAGTACTAGGGATTGAACTCAGGGGCATTCTACCTCTGAGCTACATCCCCAGCCATATTTTTTATTCTTTATTTTGAAACAGAGTCTCACTAAGTTGCAGAATGCCTCACTAGGTAGCTGAGGCTGACCGAGAACCCAGATCCTCCAGTCTCAGCCTCCCAAATGCTGGGATTACAAGCACGTGCCCGGCTGTGTTTAATCTTTTCTGATTCCTATAGCAGCTATATCATTTTACATTCCCACAAATAATGCCCAAGAGTTCCAGCATCTTGACACCCTCGCCACCACTTATTATTTGCTATTTCCAAGCTCCACTAACAACCTCCCATCTCCAGTCATTTGCCTTTTCTCCCACCACCTGCCACACTAATAATATCTAACTTGGGTTGGATGCTAACCTCTACCCAGGGGTTTAACGTGGATTAACTCCATTTACCTGGTTGTGGTTTTCATTCTAATAATGAAGAAATTGACAGTGGAGGAATGGCAACTGGCCCAACTTCACAAAGCTAGAAAATTGGGATTTGAAGACAGATTTTTGAACTACCCATACATATGCCCTTAGACAACTCCATCATCCTATCTCCTGTTGTGGAGACATAGATCATGTCATGGCTGCCCTTGACATTCATTGGAAGCCTGGGTAGAAACAAAGGAGCCAAAGAGGTGGAAGTTCATTCCACAACACTAAGGAGAAAAGCAATCAGCCCCTGTGAGCAGAAACTGCATCACCTTCCTTCCCTTGGAACAGAACTTCTGGATAAAGTGATCTACAGGCTATCAGCATCCAAACCACCTGAGAAACCTGCTAAGGACACACGTTCCTGGGCCCTCCCTCTCGTTACTCAATCAGATGGTGGAGGCTGGAATTCAAGGATCTGCATTTTTATCAAGCTCCCCAGATGACTCTTACATAAGCTAATATTGGAGAATCACAGATGAGAGAACCATAAACCTTCTCCCAAATAATCAATAGAATGGCATTTTTATATTAATCATACATATATTTTTTTAATTTTTATTGGTGCATTGTAATTATACATCATAGTTAGAGTCAAAGCAATGTATTCATATATGCACACCACATCTCCTGATACATATTTCTAGTACCAGGGATTTTTGGATTTTTTTTTTTTTTTTTTTTTTGGTGGCAGGGAGGCAACTGGGGAGGTATTTTGCCTTGTTGGTCCTATGAAGCATGATATGTCGGCAGCAAATGATTTTAATAAGAGACATCATCTGTTCCCTGACAAAACATTTTCAGGAAAGGAAAAGAAACAACCCCCCAAAATAAAAAAATTGAAAGTGGGGATAATTCAGTTAACTACAAGGCTACTTGGTTTGTTTTGGCTTTCATTAGTTTTGTTTTGTTTTGGTTTGGGTTTTTTCCCCTTGAAAGATGTTGATGTTTTAGCCTGCAGGGCCCACATTCCTTAAAATGTTTTTGCCCTGCAATTTTTTTAAGAAAATCAGGGACTGGTGGTCTCATGGGAATGATGCCAGGGTTAGTCCCAGGGAGCTGCCCACAAGCTCTCAGCAGCCAATGGGGGACAGGGTAGTAACGTGACCACTGGTAAATAATCAGATATGATCAAGCTCCTGGGAAAAGGTCGTATTTTAGAAGTATTATCATGGAAAAAACATAGAATTTCAGACCTGGAAAGAATTTTTAAAATTATCCAGTGGAGACCCCAACTATTATAGACTAGAGACATGAGGGGCCTGTCAGCCCGAGGAACTTGGACTGGGTCATCTCAATCCTGGCCCAAGTTCTGGTGTTTCCCAAAGAATACTCCTTCTGGTGTTTGCTTGTGTTCTCCTTCGCAGTTTTATTTCCTTTCTGCCTCACCTTTCCATTTGTACTATTATTAACATCTCCTAAAATCAATTTGTGTTTCTATTCAAACTTATTGAAGAAACAAACTTGGAGTTGGTACGATAAGTGGAAGACCAATATCCGTCTTGGAAATAGGAGGTCTTGACTCTCCCTATCTTACTCCTTGAAAGTTAGGGACCAGAAGGATTTAGGCACAGCAGGACACCCTGTTGGAAAGTCGCACAGAGCACCTGCCTGGAGTTCTAGGCCTGGGGCCTGCTCTCTCTTTGTCAAAGGACAGATTAGCAAATGTTACAAAGCTGTTGGAGCCATCCTCCCAATCAAGTGAGATTCACTTTGATTTATCTGAAATTAAAAGGAGAATTGAAAAGGGGATATCATTTAAAATTTGATTTAAAGTCCACTCTACCTGCTACGTCTCTGACCCACCAGGGGAGCCTGTCCTTTGGTTAATTAAGATACCTATACTATGGTGAAGGTCATACATGCTGCCACCTCAAGATGCCTTCCCCACTATTGTGACATTTCCCCCTTGCCTGAATTTGTTCTGTGCAGAGACACTAGACTGTCACACGAGGAATTGGCAATAGACACCCTTTCCAGCTGAAGACATGAATGACGAGACAGTTTTCTCTTTCCCTTTCTTTCCCTGGCTATCATGCTTCAAAGCAATGAAATGTACATAGGTGAGATGTCTTAAATTGTTCCTCTGCTCAAACATCTTACCTGTCTCCTGCTGCCTGTAACATAAAGTATGAATTTTTCAGTCCAGCCTTTAAGGCCCTTCACTACCTGATCCCAACATACTTTTCACAGAATCAGCGCCCTTCAAAGCTACAATAAGATTTAGAGTCCTTCCATTCCAATGGAGTCTCTAGCCAGCTTTCAGAATTTTAACCAAAGGTACCAAATGGACCAGGTATTTGTGGATCTCAGTTTGAATGACCATTAGAACAACCTGGGGAGCTTTGGGAACCCCTAACTCCTAGGCTGCACCCAGAACCCATGGAATCAGAATCTCTAGAGGCAGAAGCAATGTGTCACTAAGTGAAAAACTCCCCAAGTGATCCCAAAGTGCAGTGAAGTGAAGTCTTGGACCTTGCCTTATACCTATAAAAACATGATCTTCAGGGGTTGGATCAAAGGATTTGTATTTTAAACACTCGGGATATAATAATGGGAAAACAGTTTCATGAACCAGGGCTAGTTCAACCTCCACAGCCCATAGATAAGAAATAGAAACCACACCTTGCCTAATCACAGACCCTATGCTGAAACCAGGTTAGGAGTAGAACTGCAAGTAAAATCCATATATGCAGACTCCCTGTCCCCTACTATTTCCATAGTACTACCCTGCTTTCTAACCTTTACTCACTTTACAACTTTCGAATGTCCCTTCATACAGATCATGTATGCCAATGTTCCATCCATCCGTGACCCCCAAATAACACTCTGGCTTTTATCATGTTGGTACCTCTGTTCCCACAGGAATCATCATGATGCTTCTTCCACCTTAACTCAGTCCTAGGCTTGACTTTCTTTAAGGCTCTTGACTTTCTGCGTAAGTTTCCTTAGCAGCCTCTCTAGCACACTCTGCCTCTGCCTTCTCTTGACCCCTAAAGCACATTCAGTCACAGTTTAGCATTGAAATATTCTTTAACAACAAGGATGGGAACTCCCAGAGGGCAGAGACCAAGGCTTGTGCTCTCCTCAGATCCGCCCAGTGCACTCAGAGTGCGCACTCAGCTAATGCTCTTCCGTCTCAGGCAGAAAGCCTCAAGATTCATTCAAGCAGACCTTGTTGAAAATAACCTTTGGGAGCCCTTTTCAGAAACCTATTGCAAGGAGGGAGGGTGATTACTTTCTATGTTTCTCTTTTCCAATTTCATTTTAAAAGAACGGCCTTGAGGTTTATATCACTTGCAATCAAGTGGCAATGAACTTGACACCCAGAACACCTAACTTTTCAAGAGATCAGCTTGACATATGCATAGATCTTATGCATATCTTCTTTTGTGTGCTGTCTTTCCACAAATGTCAATGGCACTTCAGAGAAACAGACAATCCTGGGCTATTGCTTCACCTGCACAATAATGCTAGATACCATTCAGTCCTGGAAATAAGCAGAAAATCCTCCTAATGCCTCAGGGAATAAAGGGGCATACAAATATGGCAGTTTTCATCATTCACCTCATCAGCTCAATTGATATCTTCAAATCAAAAACTGCCAAAGCTTCCTAACCTGGAATTCGGCTTTAAGGTTTCTCATTAAGAAGACTCTCCAGTTTGTAATTGGTTTTATTAGAGCTGTACCAAGCCTTATGGATATTTTTTGTGCAAATAATTGGCCAAGGTATAAATTACCTTGTTAGTGGTTAACACTGAGGATTTCATGCTAGTAGAAATGTATAATGGTAAAATCACTTTGGAGAATAGTCTGGCAATTCCTCAAAAGGTTAAAATAGAGTTACTCTATGATCCAGCAATTCCTAGGTACAAAGCCAAGAGAAATAAAAGCCTATGCATACACAAAAATATCTACATAAATATTGATAGTAGCATTGTTAGCAATAGCCACAAACTGGTAACCATGCAAATGCCTATGGACTGATGAATGGATAAATAAAATGTGGCATATGCAAAAAACGGAATATTTAGCTATAAAAAAGAAGTACTAGTCAGGCATGGTGCCATACACCTATAATTCCAGTACCTGGGTGGCCGAGACAGGAGGATCACAATTTCAAAACCAGTCTCAGCGATCTAGCAAGACTCTCAGCAACCTAGCAAGACTGTTTCAAAAACAAAAAGGGCTGGAGATGGAGCTCAAAGGTAGAATGCCTCTGGATTCAATCTCCAGTACCATACATACACACACACACACACACACACACACCAAAAAAGTACCGACACATTCTACAACATAGATAAACCTTGAAAACACTATGCTAAGTGAAAGAAGCCAGTCACAAAAGACTACATATTATGTTATTCCATTCACAATAAATAATCCTTCTTGCTGACTATGTTACAGGGCAAACCTGAGCCTCAGCGATTTTCTGGGGACTAAGGGGATCAAGACATTGGGCAGAAATGGGAGTGGCTACCAATGGGTACAGCTTCTTTAGGGAGAGAGATAAAAATTGTCCCAGGATCAACTGTGGTGATGCTTGCACAACTGACAATACTAAAAATCATTGAACTGTATGGTTTAAATGGGTGAATGGTAAGGTACGTGAGTTATATCTCAATAAAGCTATGACCCCCACCCAAAAAAAGGTTGATAATTCCAATAATTCTTTATACATCTTAATAGCAGTATGGTCTTGAGCAACATATTTAACCTCTCTAGGCTGCAGTTTCCCCATCAGTAAAGTGTGCCTGAATTATTTTAAATATTAAATAAAATAATCCCTATGGAGGATTTAAATTTAAGTCCTCAATAAACATTAGATTTTTTTCATTATTTCCTAACTCCTGGAGGAAGAGCGGTCATCTGGGAACCTCCTGCCATGGATCCAACTGGATTCTATATAAGCAATGGTGATTCCATCGAGAAGGGGATTCCGAAATGAGAAGACAAAACAAAACTTCCCCAGAATCTGTCTTTCCCTTTGTACTTCAGCCTGACCCCATCCTCTCCTGACCTCTACCTCATCACCAATGTGAAAAAGAACTTAAAGATCTTCTTCCCCTCTGCATAATTTCCACTCAGGTAAACTGTCATTTAGGCTGCTGCAGCAGCGACTCAGAACTTCTGGAAGCTTGGAAGAACTAACCAAGACAAGAAAATTGTGTTTAATTAAAGCAATGGGTGGAAGGCAAATGGAGGGATGCTCACCTACCCGGCACATCTTCACAGGCTGAGAAAAATTCCATCCTAAAGGGCATCAACGCTACTACTATCTGGAGCAGCCAGCCAGCGAGAAATTATGCTCTGGGTTTCAGCTCAGCCAGCTTTCATTAGTGTTGAGAAATATCACCATATAATTCAACCCAGCTCAAGTCATATTTCTTCTCTGGAGACTTTCTGGCCATCCCATTCTTCAGCTATTACTCCCCCAACTGAATTCTTATTGGATTAATGAGATAACAGAAGAATTCAATGAGGGATAAGACCAGCACATTAGCAATTGTTCAAAAACTATCTCCCAGTCGTCCTACAGTATTTATTATTGGCAGTGGTCCTTAGGCTCCCATCAAACTCTATCCTGCATTGTCACTTATTATTTATTTACTTGTTTATTTATTATTTATTTATTCATTTATTTTTGCAATACTGGGGATGAACTCAAGGCCTCCTTGCATGCTGGGGAAGAACTTTACCATTGAGCTACATCCCCAGCCCATATCTATCTATCTATCTATCTATCTATCTATCTATCTATCTATCTATCTATCTATTTATCATCATCATCTATCTATCTATCTTTCCGTCTCTCCAACCCATCTGTGATCCCAGAGAGGACTCAAATCCCATGGTACATTTTCCTATTTCCCAGCATGACAACCATCTCTATAACAGGGTTCTCAAAAAACATGTGTTTATGATAATACCCATTTCACTTTGTGTGTGTATGTGTGTGCAGAATAATGTCTGTGAATATGTGGAGAGAAGTAGCACTGTAAATATTATGCAAATTAAAGGTTTACTCTGCCTCGACGACTTCGAATCAAAGTAGCATGAATAGATGGGATGATTGATTTTTAAAAGAGAGGGAGTAAGAAAGCTGTGCCTAGTAAAGGACAAAGTGTACTTGAGGAAAGTTAACAGCTAATCCAGTTGGCCCAATCCTCCCCCAGTTTCCATCCACTTGCCATTATGATCCAGTGATGATTCTCCAGGAAGAGGGGGCAGCACTATAGAGGCTTGGTGTAAAATAGATTATTAAGTCTGAAAGGAATGAGCTTGCACCCCAGTCCATCCTCCTTCTTGCTGGCCATGTTACAAGGAAACTCTGAGCCTCAGTTTCCTTGCCTGGCACTTGTGGCATAATAAAATCTTACCATCATCGTGACATGAAAGGCACAAAGCTCACTAAATGCCAACTATAATGACTGCAGTGCTTTAATTAGGAATATTGAGGAGAACCCAGGTTGCCTTGTACCCCCCTAACTTCTTCTTACTGCCTGAATTATTTTGGACATGTTAATACTCCATAACTATAAAATGGGAATAATAACTTCTACCACTTAGTGCCTGTAACAAAGACCACTAGCTCTCCACCAAATGTCAACACTAGCTACCCACCAAATGTCCCGTTTCCTCTTCTCCCTGAGTACTCAGTGAGGCTATGTTTGCCAGCCATCTTTGAGGCCATAGGTGTACTTGACACTCAATTCAAGTCAATGAGTACAAAAAAATGATAATGTACAACTTCCAAGCCAGAAACATAAAAACCTTCTACCTTTACTTCTCCACACTCTTTTCATTCCCATTCTCTAGATGTTGGCATTAAGGGAAAACCTGGAAACCACAGGTTGTAGAAGGAGAGCTTCCATCAGGCTGAGTCTCTGACTCTCTGTATGGAGCTGAGGTCCCCCACGTTCACTCACCCCATCCTTGAAACCATTGTCCTACAGCCAAACCAAACTGGTTTATACCTGAAAAATCTATTGTGTTAGACTGCTAAAAATTTGTGGTTTTATTTGTTATAGCAGTTTACCACTTCCCGTGACTAATCCTTGCCTGTATAGACTTTCAATAAAGATTAAACAAAACAAATATAAAAATGATCATAAGAGCTCAATAATGATTAATTCCCTTCCATTCCTGGGTCTTCTGCCTATTTGGAAATACATCAATAAAATACTTTTCCCTCTTTGGAGCAAGAGTTTCTAGGAATATTTAAATGTGCAAATTGGAGCCAGCTCTCTTAAGCTTACTATCAAGCAGCATTTTCAAAAGAATTCTGACCATTTAGATCTTCAGATTGCTCTGTGATCTAGGATAGGATGCTTGCCTTGAAGCCTAACTAGAATCCAAGACAAGTAGCCATCTTAGGACAAAGACACCTACCTCACTCAGTGGACAGGAGGCCCTTTGAAGTTTCTTTTTTTTTTTTTTTTTTTGCGGTACTGGGGATTGAACTCAGGGGCATTCTACCTCCGAGCTACACCCCCAGCCCTATTTTTTATTCTTTATTTTGAAACCGAGTCTCACTAAGTTGCGGAGTGCCTCACTAGGTAGCTGAGGCTGGCTGCGAACCCGGATCTTCCGGTCTCAGCCTCCCGAATGCTGGGATTACAAGCTTGCGCCACCACGCCCGGCTCCCTTTGACATTTCTAACGTTGCCTATAACTTACCAGGTATTCTTAACCACATATAATTCATCTTTTTTTTCTTACTGTAACCAATTTGGGACTAATTATTTTGCTATGGAAATACTGTCTTTCCTAGTGAATATAGAGTTCCACAGCTGCATAGACAAAATTAAAAACTAACATTTGCACTCCAACAGGTCCTTACCAAGGTAGATAGTTCTTTTAAAATATCACCCTAGCTAAAGTCAGCTAACAGAGCCGCATTCCAGCCAAGCCCATCCTACCCATGAGCAGGTATCTGTGGGAGGTGGGGGCTGGCACTGGAGTAAGTGGAGTGGAAGAGGGAGAGATGGGGAAGGCCAGGCTGGAGCATGGAGGATGGGAGTCATTGAGGTGGTGAGAGAGAAGCTGGGTAAGGCCAACACTGTGAACGGAAACTGCGACTCCATAAGAAAAGAAATTATTGCTGGGCATGGAGACATACACCTATAATCCCAGTACTTGCAAGGCTGAGACAAGAAAATAGCAGGTTTGAGGCCAGCCTCAGCAACTTACCAATATCCAATTTTGAAACAAAAACAAAAAGAGCTGGGGTGTAGCTTCGAGGTAGAATGCCCCTGGGTTTAATCCCCAGTACCAAAGACAGGAAATTATGGCCTGTTACTCTAGGCAGAAACAGGAAAGTGATTTGGAGGAAATAATAACATTCGTCATTGTTATTTAACGGAGAACTAATTTCAAATCAACTGCACTCACATTTGTGGGAGGCAGGGATCACGGCCAAGAGTTCATTTTGGATACAATCAAGAAGTGCTTCCCGGTGCTGTCTTCTGCTCTGGGGACACCTGGGATGCTATGGCCTGTGACAGGCATTCATCAGAGAAATGAGTGACCACGCGGAGGGGCCCTGGCCACAGTGTGGTCTCCAGACATGTGGGTTTAAGCAGCCCAACAATCTAGAGTCACTTTGCACTGAGATGCGTTAGGTCCAGTATTTATTTAATGGGTTGGAAGAGGCACTAGAGAAGGGCCTTTAACTTTGAAGTTCCATTTGGGGCGCTATATACCTCTCTGCTTACTTGTAGTAACCTCAATTAACTAGCATGCTCTTTCCAAATTTCCCAGTGATGTCTTAACACCTCTGAGCAACTGCCCAGCAGGCTTGCCTCTTAATTGGACTCTTCTGAGTGATATTCTCTTTTGAGGTGATGCCAGGGAGCAAACTTGCAAACCAGACACACCTCCTAATTTGATCCCATCCTCCTATTCCCCACGTGGAAATGCATCTCCTTCAGGACCAAGAGCCTTCATTAGCTATCGGTGCCTGACTTCAGCACAACCAAGTGTGGGATCCCACCCTGATGACTCACTTTGGGAAGGGAGGAATGATAAGGCAGAGAGAAGTAAAATCTGCATGATTGTGGGAGAAATATTTCCAACAGAAGTGTCTATTAAATTGATACACACTCTCATGAGAACACTGGAACAATTCAATATTGAGCTGAGGGAGTGACGAGAAAGCATTGTACTGACGAGGCAACCTGCCTCTGGGAGCTTGTTCCAGCTCCTATTCTACTTCTACTCTTCAGCCTTCCTGCTGGACTTTCTTCTCAAATACTCTGTGTGTGTGTGTGTGTGTGTGTGTGTGTGTGTGTGTGTGTGTGTGTGTGTGGTGTGTGTGAAATATCCATGTGTGCAAAAGCATGTATATTTGTGTACATGTATCTGTAGGAGGGGCATGCTTGTGTGTGCATCTGTTTGAAATACAGTCTCAAAACTCCAGGACGCATCAGTATTCCCTTTTCCTGGATTGCACAAACCATGAGTTCATATGATAGTGTTTCCATTCAAGGCAAAATTCATACTGAGAGAATGAAAAAAAACTATATATGTATTTTTTTTGGTCTTCTTTAGGTGTTTCTATCTGATCAGAAATACTGATATTTTACAACATAGAGTGAAAAGCATTTTTGTGACAGAACACAAAGACCCGGGAGGTAGAGGAAAAACAACTTTTGTTAAAAAACTCACACTGCCTAGGTTTTTTTTCTGTAATTAGTAATACTTTGTGTCATTCTGTGCAATTCTCCAAAACTTAATTCTTTACCCTTTCTCTCTCTCTCAAAAAAATAAATAAATAAATCACCTGACCTTCAAAACATGTCTATGTCCAACTTTGTTAAGAATGCCCTTTGTGTTTTCTTTTGGTGGAAGACTGATGGTTTAGTCCAAGCTGTCACTCAAAGACTATAGGTCAAAAGTCATCATTTATTTATCTTGGTACTCATATTAACCAGTTAAATGGTTGAACAGCAGTCAATGATTGGGAAAAACAGATATTTGAGAAGTAAAACATTTGGCACTTGAAAAAATTATAGAAGTTCTTTGGTGGAGTTTATTATATACTAATTATTAAGTAAGCATAAGAAAGTATATTTTTCTAGCTTGGAAACTAATAAATCATCCAAAGCTACACACATCATTTACAAATAGTTGGTAGAAATTGCTCTGTGGACCTATTGAGAACAGAGGCTTCAAGGAGCTTTTAATTTCTCAACTACTGATATCCTTGAGATATGAAAATGGCATGACTCACCTTCCCCCAATACACACACACACACACACACATGCACACACATACACACATGCACACACACAAGCATACACACACACACACACACACACACACACACACACACACACACATACACACAAACAAAAAGCCAAAATGGAAAACTGGTCTCACTGATGGTAAGTCACAGTGACTGTAGGGATGAGGGGGGAGCTCTCTGTACTTCTGTGAGGCCAGAATACACCCTTTAAAAGCAAATTCACCAGTTTCCCTCCCAGCATGGGTCACCTTCCGGACTTCCTCTCATCTGTCAGTAACTTTGCCAGTCTCTGGAGCAAGAAATCCATCATCGCTGGTCCCTCGCTGTCCTTCAACCCCTACATGCAATCTGTGGCCGAGTCCTGTCATCTCCACTCATGACTCCTCAGTTCACCCCTTCTCTTCCACAGGAAAAACACTTTTTTTTCTTTGTCTAAACAAGTACAGGAGCTAGGCATGGTGATGCACACTTGTAATCCCAGCATTTGGGAGGCTGAGACCAGAGGATCCGGATTTGCGGCCAGCCTCAGCTACCTAGTGAGGCACTCCGCAACTTAGTGAGACTTGGTTTCAAAATAAAGAATAAAAAATAGGGCTGGGGGTGTAGCTCGGAGGTAGAATGCCCCTGGGTTCAATCCCCAGTACCACAAAAAAAAAACAAGTACAGATAATGCTGCTTACTATTAGGACATATTGTTGGATAGCACCACTCTAGCCCAAGCTTCCACTACCTCCCAACACAGTTCTCCTCTCCCCACGAGGACACAAGCCAATTAGACAGATTTGCTCTGCAGGTGCATGGGAGAGAGCATGGCCTCACCAACACCTTGACTTCAGACGTCAAGCCTCCAGACCAGGAGAGAATAAATTTCTGGTATTTGAGCCACCTAGTTTATTACAGCAGCCACAGGAAACAAATACAAGGGCAGAGAGAGTTATCTAGATAATTAACAGCTTGCCCAAAATAGTAACCAAGGCTGCATTACCTTAAAGACCTAAATCATCTCCATATTTTCTTAGTTCACTCCTTTTATCTAGATGAGCTATTCATACCCATGTTCTTCATGGCAATGACCACGGTTACTTTTATGATTTTATCCACCATGTCCTAGGTGCTAAGCTTTGGCTACTTACATCACTTATCTCAGTCTGTTTCCTATCAGGCAGACACCATTTTCAACATCATCCTTTGAAGATCTTAGGCTGCAAGAAAAGGTAACCTGATGCCTATAATCTCAGTACTTGGGAGGGTGAGACAGGAGGATCACAGGATCCAGGACAGCCTCAGCAATGTAGCAAGAACCTCAGCAACTTAGTGAGACCCTGTCTCAAGAAAAAAACTAACTAGGGTTGGGGGTGTCGCTCAGAGGCAAAATGTCCCTGGGTTCAATCTCCAGTACCTCCTCCCCCCACACACATAGTAACCTGAGAATAAGTTCAGTTTATTTATTCAGCTATTTACAAAGTTTTTTCTGCCATAAGCATCTAACTTACACACCTTTTACTTTTCTATCCATTTATTTCTCGTACCATGTAACCTGAGGATTCCAGTAGATCTCCTGAATCATCCTTTTTGACCAAAGTTTTACTAGAAAACTTTGGTTCCCACTAAGGAAACCCATAGGACTCTCCTCCAAAGACAGCCCAGCCACATGATCACATGCTATTTAGTATTCTTAATAGAGCCCCAGTGTTCAGCACCATCAATTGTCACCTTTCCTAGGATCCTTTAAAAAAAAAAAACTATCAAAAGATGCATCTAAGGAAGAACACCCACATCATCCTTATGAGTGCCCTGGCCATTTCTGCAAACAACACTGTTGGGCCAGGAAATGGCAACCAGATGCCCCTAGACCCTCGGTGCCCCTGTGGTGATCCAT
>PVLC010043423.1:0-12539 GCA_004027655.1 Graphiurus murinus
AAAAAAAAAGCCTCAAGGGGTTTGATCGTGCTGCCTCTGCCCCAAGCAGGCCTCCAGATTTGGAGCTGTGTTTGGGATGGGTCTGCGGATGAAGCCCCTGGCCCAGAACTGACACAGAAGACTAATTCCAGAAGGACCTGGCAGGCTCCCATACACAGTCTTCCAGACCTGAACTGGACCAGGAGTGTGTCTGCCACCGAGGACAGGATGACCTCCTTCTTTCAGGGTCACTGGGTAGCCTTCCCATGGTTCAGGTCCCCACCACTCCCTGGCTCCACTTCTACTCCAAAGCAGGAACAGCTCAGGTTCCTTCTCATTTAACAGCTTGGGAGCCCTCCTGGGGGAGGGGTGGGTGCTGCTCTACTGAGCAGGAAAGCACTGAGAGGTCAGCCATGAATTTTCTTTTTCCCAGGGGCTTTCTCCAGCTGTCCCAGGAGCCTCCATTCTGAGCCTTCCCAGGTAAACAGAGGGAGCTCCCAGCTTGACAGGGTTCCTGGGCACTTAGGGGAGGGGAGAGGAGGGGGCTGGTGGTGGCCTCAGGCGGTAGAGGTTGAGAGACTCAGAGGACAGCCACAAAGGCAGAAGCTCCTAACTCTGGACCTCTGCTAAGCCCTAAGAGTAGGTGGGCTGTGGGAGGGAGAAGGACACAGGAAAGTTGTTTGTGTCACCAAATCCAGTCTCTCTCAGCACAGGACCCAGGCCACTGTTTTGCCTCTCAGTGACACTGTTAAAGCAAAACATAAAATAACGTGTCATTGGCAAATTCACATGCATTTCAACCTGAGCAATTCATGAATATCAAAACGTTCCAATGTCTGCCCAAGCCCTAGTCCTGCTCTTTCATCCACGTCCCCCTCCTCCTCAGCCGATACTGGGTTTGGTGGCACAGCCAAAAGAACTGTGGAGCAGAGCTTTGTGAAGCCCCTGAAGCCCCTCCCAGAGGATGCAGGCAGAGATGAAGGGTACAGAGAAGGTGTACGTCAGGGGACAACCAGCCGCTTAAGCAAACATGCTCCGAGCACGTACAATGGGACAGCATGCAAGGTGCCTGGACACAGTACTCCGTCAGAGCCGCACACCAAGCAGGCAGTCTGGTGGGAAGACAGGGCCCCATGCATGACTTGGAGTCCTCTGAGCTGCCTGTGGTCTTCCCCACCACTTGTCATGCTCCTGAGGGTCAGATAGAACTTGGCCCTCCCTATCCGTGGGGTCTCTCCCTCCTCTGTGCCTTTAGGGGGGTGGCCCCTGGCTCTGAGGCCTCCTAGACAGCCTCCTCTTCAAGTGTACTGGGGTGAGGGCAGTGGGAGGGGCCCTGAGTCTCCCAGGGTGCCCAGTACTGCTACTCTAGGAGGAAGTGAAGTGGTGTCTGGGGGTGGGGATGAGAGATCTTCCTGTTCTCCTCCTCTGTGACAGTCTGGATGGAACTGAGTGCCTTGGAATGTAGAAGCTGTGTCCAGTTCCATGCCTCAGCTGAAACCTCCTGGATGGTAGAAGCCATCAAAATTGCCCCCAAGGGAGCTTCTTGGAGAAAAATCCCTTTTCCTCAACATGGGGATCTCTAACCCTGGCTTTCCCATCCCAGCCTCCAAAGAGCTGACTCCCCTGCAGAGTTAGTCTTTCTTAAGGCATCAGCTGAGCTAAGTTGTTCACTGGCAGAGGAAGGTACATTGAAAAATCACCAGGGAAGATTAAATCAGACCAGACAGAAAATTTGCTAATGAGGGTCCAGGGGAAGAGAACAGCACACTAGTGCTTCCGAAGGGAGGCTGTGGGATGTTGTTCAGGAAAGAGGGCTCTCCCCTGGGCCCCCAGGCGCCCTCTCCTGACCAGCTCTGTAGAGGCAGGCAGGGGCTGGCCAGCCCTCTTTCCCTGGGGGCACCGTGTCACTGATCCTTCTCTGGAAAGGAAGCAGCTATCCTCTCCCTAGCTGCCTCCCTGGGCCCCCACCCCAGCAGAGGCTCCTCCTCCTACGGGGCCCCCAGGCTTTCTTAGGTGTACAAGGATGAGGAGCAGGTCGGAGGCTCAGGGCCAAGAGGTTCCGCCAGACCCCACAGGCACAATGACAGGAGGACTCTGGTGTGTGTGTTGGGGAGGAGTACCTGGTGTTCCCTAAGCCTGAAGACCACCCTTGCCTCTGTATTCCCTGGAGTTGGTGGTTCTACCCACAGACATGGCTTCTCCCAGCCCCCCCAAGCAAGGGTCTCCTGAGGACTTCTGCTTCAGGGGTCCGGAACACCTCTGCTTTTCCCTTCTTAGTGTTAAACAAATGCACAGGTGTCACAAAGTCCTGATCCCTACACCAGTTACAGCCCCTTCTTCTTCCCACACCAAACCAAGGATCAAAGGAAAGGGGGGTGCGCTCAGAACCGGTTTCACTGAGCCGGGAGAAGGAGAGTCAGCCACCTCTGAGCCGGGGCGAGCCCCTCGCACTCCCCTCAGAATCCCACCAGCTGCAAGAGCCTTTAAAAGGAACAAAGGCAATGGGGGCGGGGTGGGGGCTTCCACTCTGCCTGACCTAGGGCGGCGGTTGACGCAGCCCGCGGCCGCTCAGCTCGGGTTTTTCAGGTGAGTGAGTGAACCCGCATCCCAGAGTCCGCCCATGCCACAGGGACCCCTCACCGCCCATCCAAACCCCGGCGGAAACCCGAGTCCTTCTCAGCTGCTCCCGGCCCCCAAGCCGGCCGAGGGGTCGCCGACTCGCAGCACTTTCTATTTGTTTTCGCTCAGTACTCACAGTTCTGATGCTAAGCCGGCTCCTCTCTCGCACTCACTTCCTTTGTCTCTGTCTCTCTCCCTCTCTCGCTCTCCAATCTCTCTTCCCTCCTTGTCTGATTCTCTGCCGTAGCTTCCAGTGGAGAAAAATAATTATTCTTCTCAATGGGTTCGCACGGGGCGCACGCACACACACGCGCGCGCGCGCGCGCACACACACACACACACACACACACACACACACATACACCGCCGTGGCACCCAATCAATGCACAAATCTTCGGGGTCCCTTTAACCTCTGCGGATGACACCGGGAGTTAATTATGAAGCCTATTTCGGCGCGGCATAAATATGCATTAAGGTATGAAATGACAACCGATGCTCTGAACTTCAGGGAATTGGCATTTAGACAGACTTCGTCCCCCCCACCCCCCGCACTCCCTCCACGGCCCCACGAGCCACCTCCACAGCCTCACGCCTTCTCCAGGCACGAAGTGGCCATCGCTAGCTCCTACCCGGGTTTCAGCGGATTCACGCCAGCGGGTAGACTAAGCGCTGGTGTGGCCAGACCCCCTCGCGCGCCCCCTGCGGCCGGGGCAGACCCTCGGCGGGCGATTCCTCCTCCCCCAGCGGCGCAAGCCAGGCCCAGGCCGCGACGCCCGGGACAAGGTTTCTATCTGGGACGAATTCCCAGCTGGGTCTTCGAAGGAGCTGGCGAGAGCGGGACGGCTACCTCCCCGCACGCCTGAGTTCTGGGCAGACGAGCAAGACCGCGGCACGGTTCAACTCTTTCCGGCACAGCTGCCTCGCGCCTTCGGGTCCCGACCCACACACACACACACACGCTCGTATTTGCACGCGCGCGTGCACACACACATGCACGCACACGCACACATGCACACATATGCACACCCCGGCGTGCACAGACACTCCCGCGCGCGCTCACGCCCGTATACAACACTCGGGGTTGTAACAAAGAAAGAGGGGCCAGCGCTGCCTTACTTTTCTTCCGCTTCTCCTGCCTTTTGCAGCCCCCCAGCCCCGGAGCCGGCGCGCCCAGCCCACCCCGCCCTCCGCGCCCCCCCGACGGCAGCAGGAGGCCGGCATTCCGGAGCAGCGCGGCGGAGCGGCAACTTCGCGCCCAAGCGCCCGCTCCTCGCAGCCCGGCGGGCGGGAGACAAAAGCTGCGGCGCCGCCGGAGGCCGTATGGCCAAGGTGTGCTCGCTAATTGTCAGGAAATGTGTGTGTGCGCGGCCGGGAGCCCGCCGGGCGGGGGAAGGGGCGGCCGGCAGGAGCGGGAGAGAGGAAGAGGAGACCCACCCCACCCCCAACCCCCGCCACTCGCCAGCGCCGGGCACCCGAACCGGGATTAGAGAATAAATTATCTGCTCTCTTCTCATTGGGTTGTGGCTGAGGACGCCGTCGGCGGCGCCGGGCTGGGAGCGCGCCCCGCTCTTTGCATTCACCGCACAGCGCCGGCTCGCCTCGCTTCGCGGGGGCCGAGAGCCCAGGGCCTCGGCTGCAGACACCAGAGGACACCAGCCAGCTGGCCGTGCGCCCCCTCCCCCCCGGCTCGGCCTGACACCCCGCCTGTCCCCCTCCCGATTCGGGCTGGTGTCTTGGGGACGTAGAGACCCCGGAGATCGAGATCTCCTTGTGCCTTCTCCGCCCCCCGCCACACCCCCTTCCCCGAAGGAGAAAGTCGGGGGCAGCTGGGGCCCCACCACCTGAGACAAAGCCACCTCAGTCAGAGGGCTCTGAGGGGATCTCTTCAGTGACCAAGGTTCAAGTATTGGGACCACACCTCAACAATGACAAAGAGAGGGCACCAAGCAGCTTTGCTTTTCTCCTCTCTCCAGCCTGCTCAGCTCCAGACCAATATTTATTTATTTATTTATTTATTTATTTATTTATTTATTTATTTATTTATTTATTTATTTATTTATTTATTTTAGGCGCTGAACCCAGTGCATGCTAGGCAAGCGCCCTGCCTCTGAGCCACACCTCCCAGCCCTCCAGCCCAGTCACCAGCCCTATTTCCTTGGCTTGCCTTTGGACCACCTGGGAAGACAGTCCTTAACTGTCTGCAAAGGAACTGCCCTCTAAGATCTCCCTGCCAAGAACCCATTCGTTCAGCCAGCAGTATCAGATCCACCCTGTGAGGTGACATGGGCTTGGCACCAGGAATACTAAGGGAAAAGGTTAAGATGAGACAGTCAAGCAGAACAAAATCTCAGCTGTGCAAGAGGCGCTGTACCAAGGTTCAGGCATGGTTTTAACCCAGAAGCAGGAATGACTACACTCGGCCATGCGTGTAATCAGTAATCTAGCATGTCTTATGTGCTTATGTGCCAGGCTCTGTGCTAAGTGTTAGGGATACACAGGTGAACTGGTGGGTGTGGTGTCCAGCCCCCTGGGGTATGCTGTCTGGTGGACAAAATGGACAGGATTGGTGTCAGATGAGCTCATCGGGAGACATTTGGGGGGTTAGAATAATGGGGGCTCTTCATCTATCTACTCCAAGGAATCCAGAAAGACTTCTCTGAGGGAATGAGATCTAAAGGTTGAAATGTAGTAAAGATGGAATGGGAAGGGAAAGGAAAGAATCCTGAGCAGCAGGGACTTGAAGAATGGCTCTGAGCTGATGGTAACTGGCTCATGGGAAGGCAACTAAATGAAGCAAGGCATGGTGGTGCACTGTAATCCCAGTACTTGGGAGGCTGAGGCTGGAGGACAGCAGATTAGAAGCCAGCCTCAGCAATTTAGAAAGGCCCTCTGCAACTTAGTGAGACATTGTTTCTAAAGTAAAAAATAGGACTGGGAGTATAGTGCAGAGGTAGAATGATCCTGGGTTCAATCCCCAGTACCACAAAAATAAGATAAAATGGGCTAGGAGTTTAGTTTGGAGGTAGAATGTCTTTGGGTTCAAGCCCCAATACCACCAAAAAAGAAAAAGAAACAAAACAAAAGAAGGCAACTAAATGTCCACCTTGCAGAGAATGAGGTGAACAGGGAAAGGCCTGGGGGAACCAGGAGGCTGCTTAGAGTAGATTTACAGGTTTAATGCAAACAGTTTTCACAGTTTTCTGCAGACTAATGATTTGAGAGAGGTTTACCTGTGCGTTGCCGATCCGCGGGCCAGCCCCACTCTCTACCCCCATTTTACTTCTAGTTACAGCTGTCTCCTGCAACTGGGCTGAATCTGTGCCTGCTGAAGATAACCCCAAAATAAAGGACATCCCCCATTTTATCACTCCCCAGTAGCCCTCACCACTCTATTAAGGTCAGCATTCTGTAACCCTGGACCCTCATGTAAGGGAAGCTGTCCATGCACTGGCCTGGACTCCTTTCCCTACTCTGGGATTGTATACTTTCCCAACTCTTCCATCTTTATTATCCCTAGATGTTCACAATAGACCTGGGAGTTAAGTTTATCTCCATTAAACAGATGGAGAAACCGAGTCAGCAAATGGAAGGGGCCTGCCTAACATCATGTATAAATTCAGTGGCCACGCAGACTTTGTGACTCCCTGTCTTCTGTCCACTAGACTTCAGGTCCTTTCGGGCCTCTCCAGCTCATCAGTGAGCCTGGTGAGGGTAGGGGCTCAGAGATCCCCTGCGGCCAGGAGGGCCTTCAGCACCTGGGACAGGGCTCCGCTCACCCAGGCTCTGAGGCCAGCCCTGCTGATGCTGACAAGTGAGTGGCTGGAATGAGTGGCTGTGCCAGAGGGGGAAAAGATGATTAAAGGGCAGATTTGGGAACATATTATAGCCGAACCTGGAGGAGCTTTGGACTCACACACAGCTCGCTTGGAATGGCCACTCTTACTAATGTGCTCTACACTTAGCCTTTCTGAGCCACGGTCCCTCACCAAACAGGATTCACAATATCCATCTGAGAAGGCTGTTATAAAGAGTGAGATTATGTATGTGTGGAATAGCTATGGAAAAATACCCAAGACACTGGTAACAATAGTTGCTTCTGGGAAGGGGAGTTAGGTAGATATGGCACCTACTTTTCATGTTTGTACTGTGTGCCTGTATTACCTGTCCAAAATGAATAACAAAGATATTTATTTATTTAGGTACTGGGGATTGAACCCAGAGGCATTCTACCTCCAAGCCCAATTTTGTTTCTTTCTTTCTTTTTTTTTTTTTTTTTTGTGGTACTAGAAATTTAACCCAGGGGCATTCTACCTCTGAGTTATACCCTCAGCCCTATTTTTTATTCTTTATTTTGAAACAGGGCCTCACTAAGTTGTGGAGGGCCTCACTAAGTAGCTGAGGCTAGCCACAAACCTGCAATCCTCCTGTCTCAGCCTCCCAAAATACTGGGATTACAAGTGCGCACTACCATGCCTGGATTTTGTTTTTTATTTGGAAACATGATCTCACTAGGTTGCTGAGAGCCTTGCTAAGTTGCCGAGCTGGCTTTGAACCAGCGATCCTCCTGTCTCAGCCTCCCAAGTACTGGGATTACAAGTGTGCACCACCGAGCCTGGCCTGCGAAATATTTTAATGGGATAATAAAGCAATGTAACAACAGTACTAAACTAACCACTCCAGGCATCTTTGTTGAACTGGATGGAGTTCTATAGTTTGACGCACCAGGATATTGATGTAGGATAGAAGAAATAAGTAGGTAGAAAGGAGACAAATGGGAAGAAAAAGTAAAAATATCACTTTAATATAAAAAAAAAAAAACCTGGAGCCGGGCGTGGTGGCGCATGCTTGTAATCCCAGCATTCGGGAGGCTGAGACAGGAGGATCCGGGTTCACGGCCAGCCTCAGCTACCTAGTGAGGCACTCCGCAACTTAGTGAGACTCGGTTTCAAAATAAAGAATAAAAATAGGGCTGGAGGTATAGCTCGGAGGTAGAATGCCCCTGAGTTCAATCCCTAGTACCGCAAAAAAAAAACCTGGAACGGAAGCGCTTCAGCCTCTACTCCACAAACCGGTTCTCTTTCCCAGACCTGACTCTCCCAAATTCCTGGGAAATCTATATAATTGCTCTGTGCATTGATAACGGTAATTTAGGATACTCTCCAGCTTATCTGTCAATCAACTAATGAGGACTCCAATCAACCTAAAGACCCTAAGGTTGACCAGACCACCAGGAAGGACCTCAGGACTACCGGACTGAGATCATCCACCCTAGAGCTGACCAGATCACTCGACCACCATAAACCGCCTAGGGGACTACCTGACTGAGATCATCCTCACCTCTTCTTGCCACCCCTCATGAAAGTCCTCTATAAGAAGATAGCCCTGAACTCCCCAAGATGCCTTCCTCATCTTGAGGTGGCCCGCATTCTCTCTTGAATGTGTATTTCTTCCTTTTCTCCTTTTCCCCAAATAAACCTCTGTCCATGTCTCTGACTGGCAAGTGCTGAAATTCTTTTCTGTCACATTAGCCAAGGACCCTGCAGATCCTGAGTTCCTGAACTGAGAACTGAGACCTCAGTCCTAATAAAACAAGGAAGAGGGTAGATAACTACCAGAAAGACTAGAAAAACAGGAACTCAAAGAAGTAGAATAGTTGGGTGTGGTGGTGCACGCCTGTAATCCTAGTACTTGGGAGGCTGAGACAGGAGGATCACAGGTTCGAGGACAGCCTCAGCAACTTAACAAGATCCTCTGCATCTTAACAATATGTCATTGAGTAAAATCAGAGTCTCCTTCAGAAAGTGACTGGCTTGAGGGTTTGCACACCACCCTGTCTTCCTACTAGGGAGGAGGCGGCTAACCAGAGGAGAGATTTTCCAGCCTAGAAATTCTACAGTTCAAACCCTCAGTCACAGAGGGAAAACAGCATCCCAGCAGGCTTGCTCCTCTGTTGAGCTATCCAAATCCCTGCAGGTAATGGGAGATGAGTGGATATGGAGCAGCGGCGAGGAGAGGAAAGGCCAGGGGCCTGGGCAGCCCCTCAGCAGGCCCCTTTGTGTTCAGGGCAGGGGAGGACTCCTGATCTGCTAATCTAGTGCTGTGCTTCTAAGGCTTAGTGAGTGAGCTCCCGGCCTGTGCCCTGTGGGCCCCAGGAAAGCTGAGCGCAGCAGGCGCAGAGCCTAAGGAGGGGAGGGGGCTTTCTCCTGTTACCCTGCAGGTATTGAGGTCCCAGGACAGACAGGGCAGCCATTCATCAGCCAGCACAAAGAGACACTCTCTCAGCCACATGGAGACCAGGCCAGGTCACCTCAGACACTGGGGCACAACATCAGTGGGAACTTTAGAGGCCTCTTTAAAAAAAAAAGACTTTGGACTTTTCACATCTAGAGATATTGGGGGAGGGGTGGCAGCAGGGAGGAATCATTTTGTAGGAGATCCTGGGGAGGGAAAGGCACTTAGAGACCTCAGTCCTAATAAAACAAGGAGGAGGGTAACTACCAGAAAGACTAGAAAAACAGGAACTCAAAGAAGTAGAATAGCTGGGTGTGGTGGTGCACGCCTGTAATCCTAGTACTTGGGAGGCTGAGACAGGAGGATCACAGGTTCGAGGACAGCCTCAGCAACTTAACAAGATCCTCTGTAACTTAACAAGACCTTATTTCAAAGTAAAATATAATGGCTCAGAGGTAGAATACCCCTGGGTTTGATCCCCAGTACTATACACACAAACACACACAAAAAAAGAAGTAGAATAATTTATTCTGGAGAGGCAGCAGCTAAAGGGGAAAGGAAGTGAAGTCAAAGGTCCAGGACTGAGGTGGCCATCTTCCAGTCTAAGGAGAGATATGCCTGCTGTTTTTTTGCTAAGTTTCTGGGGGTCTAGTCAAGGTTGTGTTGTTTTAGTCTGAGGCAGGTGTTCAGGGGCAGGGAGGTCCTGCAGCTCCGTCACCGAACAGGTCACCTTCCTGACCCGTCGCACCTTTGCCTCCTGTCCCCCACTTCTTAATTAAGGCAAACACCAACTTGCAATCTAGTCCCTAGTTTGGAAACAGGAATGACTTTCATGGATGAGACAAAGTGCAAACTATTTTCATATTAAATAGTCAGAGCTGTGAGCTACTTAGGGATTGTCATCACCCACAGGATTCTTTTTTTTTTTTTTTTTTTGGTGCTGGAAATTGAACCCAGGGGCATTCCACCTCCAAGCTGCACCCCCAGTTGTTTTAATTTTTTTTATTTTGAAATAGGGTCTTGATAAGTCGCCGAGTCTGGCTTTGAACCTGCAATCTTCCTGTTTCAGTCTCCCAAGTACCAGGATTACAGGTGTGTACCACCATACCTGGCCCATCTACAGAATAGTGCACAGGCTAGGGTCTATTCCTAGTATAGTCACCAGAGCATCAAATATGGGATATAAATATACATATAGAGCCACAGTTTTAATCAACAAATATGTCACACACCTAGCACAGCACTGGGCATGTCAGGGATACAAAGATCTGTTTCATTCATCCTTTTGACCAGTAGAATCCTCATATTTGCTAGCTAAATACTTTGGACTGTGTGCAGCAGTTTTGGGGTTTTGTTGTTGTTGTTGTTGTTAGTTTGTTTTTGCTTTGTTTTGTTTTGTTTTTGACAGTGCTGGAAATGGAACCCAGGGCCTCATGCGTGCTAGGTAAGCTTTTGACCACTGAGCCACATCCTGGACCCTTGTATGTAACTTTAACTGACCATACACTTTCCTCACCAACAGTGTCAGGACAAGCCCCGCTATACCTGGTGTCATAAGTCCTAGCTTCCCACATTATTGAGAATTCCGTAGAACAGAATCACCAAAGCACTCTGTACAGTTCTAGTTGAATCCCGTCTCCCAGCCCTCCCAGCCCTTTCCGCTACGCCCTCTGGAAAGTCTCCCTCTATCCTTCAACCCTTCCCTGGCTGACCCCCGAAGACACTGCCTTTTGCCCACAGGGCTGAAGTGTGAAGGAAACAGGGAAGCTGCTTTGAAGTGCTCCCGGACACTCCGTCTTGCAGAAATTCTAGCATCTCACAGGAATGTTTAAACCCATGTCCTGCTACTTCATTTCTATCTTCTCCCTTGGCTCCTATGAGCAGACCCCACACTGACTGATGGTGTCCACACCATTTGCTGGGGCTCCCGCAAGCTCATCTTGAGGCTTCTGTCACTGGAGACCAATGTTAGGCTTATCCTGCCTGGTCCTTACAGCTGCATGAAGACACACACACACACACACACACACACACGGATGAAGAGTCCATTTCTGTCTAGGGCCAGTCCCCATTTGTGCCTGGGTCTCCCCCACTCCTGCCTCTCCCGTGCCTCTGCTGCTTGTACTTTTTCCTTCTGTCTCCTGGATCATCAGTCTCTTCTTCACCCCCAGATCATACCCACTGACATAAAAATATAACATTGTTTCCCACCTTAAAAAAGAGAAAAACACCTCCTTGCCACCCCCACATCTATTTCTGTATAAGGCCCCATTTCTTTATTTTTATATGTTTTTATTCTTAAGTTTTGGATGCTGGGGATGGTACCCAGAGCCTCATACGTACGAGGCAAGTGTTCTGTGACTGAGCTGCACCCCCAGTCCTTCTTTGTCATTTTAGAGGAAAACTCAAGCCAGCTCTTTGGAACTATTCTATACTTCTTTACTTATATTGTCTTCTCAGCTCACTCTAGTTTGACTTCTGTCTCCAAAACCCTAGTGACACCTTTCTTGTCAAGATCACTGTAACCTCCATCTTGCCAAATCCTAAGGTGGAAGCCAACCTGGCCTGAGCCCTCATCAGTGTCTACTGCTCTCTTCTCTTCTCTCCTTCCTTCCTCCCTCCCTCCCTCCCTTCCTTCCTTCCTTCCTTCCTTCCTCCCTCCCTCCCTCCCTCCCTTCCTTCCATCTTTCCTTCCTTCCTTCCTTCCTTCCTTCCTTTTCTTTTCAGGTGCTGGGGGTGGAACCAGGGGAATTCCCCCTCCAAGCTACACCCCCAGCCCTATTTTATTTTTTATTTTGAAACAGGGTCTTGCAACAGCTAGGTGTGGTGGTGCACACTTGTAATCCCAGTACTCGGGAAGCTGAGACGTGAGGATCGCAGGTTCATGGGCAGCTTCAGCTACTTAGTGAGGCCCTCTGCAACTTAGTGAGACCCTGTTTCAAAATAGAGAATACAATATAGGGCTGGAGGTATAGTTCAGAGGTAGAATGCTCCTGGGTTCAGTCCCCAGTACCACAGGAAAAAAAAGAAAAGAAAAAGGGTCGTGCTAAGTTGCTGAGGCTGGTCTGAACATGCAATTGTCTGATCTCAGCCTTCTAAGCACTGGGATTGCAGGCCTGCACCACCACACCTGGCTGTGTCACTTTGTTTTTAAAACATGCCTACTACTGTCTCACTGTTCACTCTTCTGCCCCTTGCCCGACTTTCCTCTTAACTCTTCCTAACTCACTCTCTGGGCAATCTCATCTTATCCTATGGCTTTAAAAACTAGCTTCTCGCCAGGCGTGGTGGCACACGCTTGTAATCCCAGCATTCAGGAGGCTGAGCAGCCAGCCTCAGCTACCTAGTGAGGCACTCCGCAACTTAGTGAGACTCGGTTTCAAAATAAAGAATAAAAAATAGGGCTGGGGGTATAGCTTGGAGGTAGAATGCCCCTGAGTTCAATCCCCAGTACCGCAAAAAAAAAAAAAAAAAAAAAACCTAGCTTCTCAGATGAGTGTGATGGCACACTGGTAATGGAGGCTGAGAAAGGAGGATCACAGGTTTGAGACCAGACTCAGCAAGAATGAGATTCTCAGTAACCTAGTAAGACTCTGTTTCAAACTAAAAACTAAAAGGGCTCAGAGGCAGAATGCCCCTGAGTTCAATCCCCAGTAATACACACACACACACCACCACCACCACCACCACCACCACCACCAAAAAAAAAA
>PVLC010043424.1:0-12557 GCA_004027655.1 Graphiurus murinus
AAAAAAAAAAAAAAAAAAAAAAAAAAAAAAGAAAAAGAAATAGGACTGGGGGTGTAGCTCGAAGGTAGAATGCCCCTAAGTTCAATCCCCAGTACTGAAAAAAAAAAAAAATTTCCAGGCATGGTGGCACAAGCTTGTAATCCCAGTACTTGGGAGGCTGAGACAGGAGGATCGCAGGTTTGTGGCCAGCCTCAGCTACTTAGTGACGTCCTCTGCAACTTAGTGAGACCCTATTTCAAAATAAAGAATAAAAAATAGGGTTGGGGGATGTAGCTCAGAGGTAGAATGCCCTAGGCTTAATTCCCAGTTCTAAAAAAAAAAAAAAAAGATTTGGGGGTGTGGCTCGGAGGTAGAATGCCTGTGGGTTCAGTCCCCAGTACCAAACAAACAAAAAAACCCAGGGGTGGTTGCGCACACTTGTAATCCCAGTACTTGGGAGATTGAGACCGGAGGATCCAGGTTCTCGGCCAGCCTCAGCTACTTAGACCCTCTGCAACTTAGTGAGACCCTGTTTCAAATAAAGAATAAAAAACAGGATGAGGTATAGCTCAGAGATAGAATGCCCCTGGGTTCAATCCCTAGTACTGCAAAAAAAAAGAAAAAAAGATTGTAAAGTCCTGAGCCTTCAGGCCCACTGACCCTCCGTGCCCTCCCGCAGGTGGGGCCACACAGCAGCAGGAGCTGGGCCCTGGGCAGGGGTCCGTGCTGCTGCGTGACCTGGAGCCTGGCACGGACTACGAGGTGACCGTGAGCACACTGCTCGGCCGCAGAGTGGGGCCTGCCACTTCCCTGACCGCCCGCACTGGTGAGAAGGCCGGGCACTTTCTTCAGGCTGGGGTGGGCCGGCAGGTGGGGCAGGGCGCACGCACAGGCCACTGACATCGTATGTGCCCTGGCAGACGCCTCTGTCCAGCAGAACCTACGCCCTGTCATCCTGGGCCCCACCTCCATCCTCCTTTCCTGGAACTTGGTGCCAGAGGCCCGTGGCTACCGGCTGGAGTGGCATCGTGAGAGTGGTCAGTGCAGGGGGGTGGGGGTAGGCACAGGGGAAGGGTGTTCAACCCAGGGAGAGGAGTGGTCAGAGCAGGGGGAGGGGTGGCCAGCACAAGGGGGGGGCCAGCGCAGAGGAGGGGTGCTCAGCCCAGGTGGGGGGAGTGTCCAGGCAGGCGGAGGGGTGGTCAGCACAGGGGGAGGGGTGTCAGCACAGGCCAGGGGGTGGTCAGCGCAGGTGGAGAGGTGTGGCCCCAGCTGTCCTGAGCCTGTCATTCTGCAGGCTTGGAGCCACCGCAGAGGGTGGTGCTGCCCCCCGATGTGACCCGCTACCAGCTGGACGGGCTGCAGCCAGGCACGGAGTACCGCCTCACCCTTTACACTCTGCTGGAGGGCCGCGAGGTGGCCACGCCTGCGACCGTGGTGCCCACTGGTGAGGGCGCGCTGGGCCTGGCGAGGTGGCTGGGGCGATGTCGGGACCCCGGCCGCCTCTCACTCTGCGCTCTCCCACAGGACCAGAGCAGCCTGTGGGCCCCGTGACGGACCTGCAGGCAACTGACCTGCCCGGGCAGCGGGTGCGCGTGTCCTGGAGCCCAGTGCCGGGTGCCACCGAGTACCGCATCACTCTGCGGGGTACCCAGGGTGAGGGCAGCAGCCAGCCCGCGGCGTCTGCCCGCACACCCGCCCGTCTCCCTCCACTCCTGGGTCCCGACAGCGTCCCCCTCCCTCCACGCCCATTGTCTCCCAAGAAGAGCCCAGACTGTGGCGGGTCTGTGTGCCCCCGCCCCACCCCACACCCCGTCCTTGGCTCTCTGCCACCGCCCTCCTGTCACCCTGGCTGTGACCACTGCGCATGCTCTCTAAGTCCTCATCCGGCATCCCACAACAATGTCACCAATGACCACTGTCCGCTGGCCCCCGTCCTCCCACGCCCCGTGTTCCTGTCCACTGGTCCTGCCATCCTGAGTCCCCTGTTACCCAGTGCTGGCCCCTGTCCCCTCATGGTCTCGTCTGTCACCACCCACTCACGCTGTTCACCTGCCATCCTGTGTCCCCGCCCCCGGAAGCCTTCCCCCATAAGTCCCGTCCATCCCTGACTGCCATCTTCCCACAAACTGACCCCTGCCGGCCGACCCTGCCTCCCCCTCAGGGGTTGAGCGGAGCCTGGTGCTTCCTGGGAGCCAGACGGCCTTCGACCTGGACGACGTTCGAGCCGGGCTTAGCTACACGGTGCGGGTGTCAGCTCGGGTGGGCCCCCGTGAGGGCGTGGCCGGCGTCCTCACTGTCCGCAGAGGTGAGCCCTGCCGTCCATCAGAGGCTTGTGGGGGCGGCTGCCTGGCTCCACCCTGACCTGCTCTTGACCCCTGCCTTTAACCCCAGAGCCGGAAGCCCAGCTTGCTGTCCCGGGACTGCGGGTCGTGGCGTCTGACGCGACCAGAGTAAGGGTGGCCTGGGGACCTGTTCCTGGAGCCAGTGGATTTCGGATTAGCTGGAGGACAGGCAGTGGTCAGTGCGGGAGAGAGGGAGGACTGCCCTGGGGACGAGCCGAGGATGGGAGACATGCCAACACTTCCCTCTGGCCCTAGGTGCAGAGTCCAGCCAGACGTTGTCCCCGGACTCCACTGCGACTGACATTCTGGGGCTGCAGCCGGGCACCTCCTATCAGGTGGCCGTGTCCGCGCTGCGAGGCAGAGAGGAGGGCCCCCCTGTGGTCATCGTGGCTCGGACAGGTCAGAGGTGGACCCAGCGCCTTGGTTCTGCCTCCTGGGCCGCTTCTCCCCGGGGCTCCAGCCTCCCCTTCCCAGTCCTCCTGCTGCCTCCCACGGAGCCTGGCTTCCCCTGGTCTGCGAAGCCTCCTGCTGAGCCCTCCCCTTCCCCAGGTTCCCCTGCTGTCTGTGCCCTTGGATTGTCACCACTCAGCCCTCAGCCCTCCTCTCCTCTCCTCTTTTCTCTCTCTCTCTCTTTGTCCTGGGGATTAAGCCCAGGGGCATGCTACCTCTGAGCTATTTTATTTTTTTTTACTTCGAAACAGTGTTTCACTAGGTTAATGAGAGTCTCACTACTTGCTGAGACTGGCCACGAACCTGTGATCCTCCTGTCTCAGCCTCCCAAGTACTGGGATTACAAGCGTGCACCACCATGCCCAGCTGGGCCCTTTTTATTTTGAAACAGGGTCTTGCTAAGTTGTGGAAGGTCTCACTAGGTTGCTGAAGCTGGCCTTGAACCTGCAATTCTCCTGTCTCAGACTCCCAAGTGCTGGGGTTACAGGCGTGCACTGTGACTGTCTTCACCACTTTTTTTTTTTTCTGGACTTTCTGCTTAGACTTACACTTTCTCCTTGGCCAGACCCCCTTACTGCCTCCTGATGCCCTGCCAGACACCCCCCTCCCTTATCTGTCAGACCGTGTTGTCTCTCCGATTCTTATCTCTTGCCAGCTAATCTCCCAGGATCCCCTCTGTCAGGACCCTGCTCCTCCCCGCCTGGCCCATTCACTTCCTCCATCAGATCCCGGCCTCTAGGACTCCCACGGCCTTCCCTTGTCTGAGGGTCCCTGCTAACTCTCCCATCAGAGCCTCTCTTGCCTCCCACATCAGAGTTGCCATTGCCTCTCTCCCCAGACCCACTGGGCCCAGTGCGGACAGTGCGTGTGACGCAGGCCGGCAGCTCCTCGGTCACCATCTCCTGGACCAGGGTTCCTGGTGCCACAGGATACAGAGTTTCCTGGCACTCAGGCCACGGTGGGGACCAGGGGTTTAGGAGGGTCGAGGGGATAGGTCTCGATGGAATGGGAATTTCTTGGGGGTCCAGGCGGGGTATTGGGGGACACAATCTAGCCCACCCTGAAGCTGCCTCTGTCCTTGCTCCTAGGCCCAGAGAAATCTCAGTTGGTTTCTGGGGAGGCCACGACGGCTGGTCTAGATGGGCTGGAGCCAGACACCGAGTACACAGTGCACGTCAGGGCCCACGTGGCTGGCGTGGACGGGGCCCCTGCCTCTGTGCGTGTGAGGACCGGTGAGTGGACCCCGGCCATGCCGGCCACCACACCACACCTGCTCCGCGGTGTATTCCTGACTTCCAGCGGCACACTCCACTACGGCTCGGGGACTGCCTTGCCACGCTGAAGCACCCCACCATGACTATCTAACCACAGTGACCTCCATGCTGCCTCTTACCGCCCTCCTTGAAACGCTGACCTCCTCCCTTTCATTGTGTGTGTGTGTGTGTGCGCGCGCGTGCGCGCTCATGCTGGGGATTAAACTAGAGGCACACTACCTCCAACCCATATCCCCAGCTCTATTTTATTTATTTTTAAAAAATTTTTTGTGGAACTGGGGATTGGACCCACGGATATGCTTCCTCCAACTACACTCCCAGCCCTACACCACCATCATCATCAGTATTTTGCGGTACTGGGGATTGAACCCAGGAGCGTTCTACCCCCGAGCCACACCCCCAGTCCTATTTTTAATTCTTTATTTTTGAAACAGCTGAGGCTGGCCGCGAACCTGGATCCTCCGGTCTCAGCCTCCCAAGTACTGGTATTACAAGCGTGTGCCACCACGCCTGGCTATTTTATTATTCTTTATTTTGAAACAGGGTCTCACTAAGTTGCCAAGGGTCTAAATAGCTGAGGCTGGCCTCGAACCTGTGATCCTCCTGTCTCAGCCTCCCAAGTACTGGGATTAAAAGTGTGTACCATCACACTGGGCTTTTTTTTTTTTTTTTTTTTTTTTGGTACTGGGGATTGAACTCAGGGGCATTCTACCTCTGAGCTATACCCCCAGCCCTTTTTTTATTCTTTATTTTGAAACAGGGTCTCACTAAGTTGCAGAGTGCCTCACTAGGTAGCTGAGGCCGTGAACCCGGATCCTCTGGTCTCAGCCTCCCAAATGCTGGGATTACAAGTGTGCGCCACCATGCCCGGCTCCAATCCTATTTTTTATTCTTTATTTTGAAACAGGGTCTCACAAAGTCATAGAGGGTCTCACTAAGTTGCTGAGGCTGGACTCAAACCTTTAATCCTCCTGTCACAGCCTCCCAAGTGCTGGGATTACAAGCGTGCACCACCACGACTGGCTTTTTTTTTTTTTTTTTTTGAGGTACTGGGGATTGAACTCAGAGGCATTCTACCTCCGGGCTATCCCCGCAGCCCTACTTTTTATTCTTTATTTTGAAATAGGGTCTCACTAAGTTGTGGAGTGCCTCACTAGATAGCTGAGACTGACTGCGAACCTGGATCCTCCGGTCTCAGCCTCCCAAATGCTGGGATTACAAGCATGCGCCACCACGCTCCGCTTGACTGGCTCGTTTTTTATTTTGAAACAGGGTCTCACTAAGTCGTAGAGGGCCTTGCTAAGTTGCTGAGGCTAGCCTCAAACCTGCCACCCTCCTGTCTCAGCCTCCCAAGTACTGGGATTACAAGCGTGCACCACCGTGTTCAGCATTATTGTTTCTTACACTGAATTGTCTGCATTAACCTCACCTAACTTTCAATTTTCCCTGCATTATTCATGCTTACACTTCCACCCTGCTCCCTACCAGATACCAGTGGCCCCTGATCCCTTACATTACCTCTCTCCCCAGCCCCTGAGCCGGTGGGCAGTGTGTCCAAGCTCCAGATCCTCAATGCTTCCAGCGACGTTTTGCGGGTGACCTGGGTTGGGGTCACTGGAGCTACATCCTACAGACTGGCTTGGGGCCGGAGTGAAGGTATGGCTCCCTGACCCCGCCCTTATCCGTCCTGACTGGGATTGCCCTCTCTGGTTAGCCACACCACCCCCGACCGCTGCTCTTTGCTCCCCTGGCCAGGTGGCCCCACGAGACACCAGATCCTCCCGGGAAACACGGACTCCGCAGAGATCCGGGGTCTCGAAGGCGGAGTCAGCTACTCTGTGGGAGTGACAGCACTGGTCGGAGACCGAGAAGGCGCGCCGGTCTCCATCGTCGTCACCACGCGTAGGCGGAGCTTGGACTGGATCAAGCCTTGGATTGGGGCTTGGATGATATGGGGGCGGGACTTGTGCTGGGGTTTGGAAAAGGGATCAAGGATTGGTAGTGAGTCTGTGGGGGCGGAGTCTACGAGAAGAGGCAGGACAAAGCCTGGGATTGGTCGAGGTACCGGCTAGGGGCGGTGCTTGTGTGGGATTGGAGCAGGGACCAGCGGGGGCGGAGCTTTCCTGAGTCCCCCGATTTCTCTCAAGCGCCTGAAGCTCCGACTCAGCTGGAGACCCTTCGCGTAGTGCAGCGCGGGGAGCACTCACTGAGGCTGAGCTGGGAGCCAGTGCCGGGGGCACATGGCTTCCGTCTGCGTTGGCGATCTGAGGGTAAGAGATGCCCCAGTAGGAGGTTAGCGACCCGTGGGGGCGGGGCGGTGGGCGGAGCCGGCAGGTGGGCGAGGACTGGGGGCGGGGTCTGCGTGTTCGGAGACTAGGTAGATGGGCTCTAGGAGGTCAGTCGGGTAGTCAGTCAGTAAAGTGATCAGCGAGAATGAGGACGGTCATTCAGGAGGGTGGACCTGGCTAGCCGTCAGGTAGTGAGGTGCGTGGACAGTGAGGTGGGCGAATCACCCTCATGCCTACCCCAGGTGGCCAGGAGCACTCCCGGATCCTGGGACCTGAGCTCAGCAGCTACCACCTAGAAGGGCTGGAGCCAGGAACACTGTACCACGTGTGGCTCAGTGTCCTGAGACCGACTGGAGAAAGCCCCCCCAGGGAGGTGACCACATACACTGGTGAGACCAGAGGGCCCTCCCCGCCTTGCTGTGCTCCTCTCACCACCGATGGCCCCAGACTCTGAATGCCTCCTGCAGTCCCCTACCCCTGACCCTGGGGTGAACTCGGTGTGACCTCTCATGACACGGGACTAAGGGGAGCCTGCCCCTCGATCTCATCTCTCTCCTCCCTGGGTTCTGGGGATGCGGCCTCTGATCCCTGATCTTGGATTCCTTCTTCAGAGTCACCTCATGTCCCAAGCACTGAACTCCGTGTGGCGGACACCTCGATCAACTCAGTGACTCTGGCCTGGACCCCAGTGTCTGGGGTGTCCAGCTACATCCTGTCCTGGCGGCCACTCAGAGGCACTGGCCAGGGTGAGGAAGGGGGAGGCCGAGGTTGGGGTAGGCTAGCAATTGGGACTCATAGAGGGCCCTCCTGTTTAACAAAGTTTTGTCCTCTGCAGAAGTGCCAGGGACCCCACAAACACTTCCAGGGACCTCAAACTCCCATCGGGTGACAGGGCTGGAGCCTGGGGTCTCCTATGTATTCTCCCTGACACCGGTGCGAGGAGGTGTGACAGGTCCCGAGGCCTCTGTCACACAGAACCCAGGTATGGAGAGCACAGTAGGAGGGGCCTGGGGGGCGGGATGTGCCGCTGGGAGGTGACACATTCAGCCCCGTCCGTCCGCGAGGTCCAGACTGCTGGTGAGGACTGGGGCCGATGGGGATGGGGTGAACTGACCCCATCGATAAGTCGGCCCCTTCCTGCAGCGTGCCCCCATGGCCTGGTGGACGTGGTGTTCCTGCTGCACGCCACTCGAGACAGCGCTCACCGTGCGGAGGCTGCGAGGCGGGTCCTGGAGCGGCTGGTGTCTGCACTTGGGCCTCTCGGGCCACAGGCCGCCCAGGTTTGGCCCCAGAGGCAGCCAGACGCTGCCCCTCCCTGCCCCTCCCTGCCCCTCCCTGCCAGTCCCCATCACTCTGCCCCACCATGGGTTCGGGCTGCTTCTTGGTCCTCCCCAGGCTCCGGAGCTTCTCCTGCTGGTTGCTCTCCATCCTGCTGTCATTGCTCAACCCCTAGGCAACGGTTCAGGTTGAGCCCCGGCTCTGTGTCTCTCCCCACGCAGGTGGGCCTGCTGTCCTACAGTCACCGGCCCTCCCCGCTGTTCCCACTGAACAGCTCCCACGACCGCGGCACCATCCTGCAGAAGATCCGAGACATCCCCTACATGGACCCAAGCGGGAACAACCTGGGTGAGGACCACGGGGGGCGTGGGCTCCCGGGGACCCCCACTGGGAGCTTGGTGTCCCGGGTTCTGACTCGCTCGTCCTTGTCCTTCCAGGGGCAGCTGTGGCCTCAGCCCACAGATACCTGTTGGGGCCAGATGCTCCCGGGCGCCGGCCGCAGGTGCCGGGGGTGATGGTTCTGCTGGTGGACGAGCCGCTGAGAGGCGACATCTTCGGGCCCATCCGCGAGGCCCAGGCTGCTGGTGAGGATTGGGGCGGAGGGGGATGGAGCGTAGGAGTGGGGTGGCCCTGGGGGGCTGTCATGCAGGCTGCCGGACCCCTCCTTAGGGCTCAAGGTGATGATACTGGGCTTGGCGGGAGCTGACCCAGAGCAGCTGCACCGCTTGGCACCGGGCATGGACCCTGGCCAGCACTTCTTTGCCGTGGATGACGGCCTGAGCCTGGACCGGGCAGTCAGCGATCTGGCAGTGGCCCTGTGTCAGGCAGCTTCGGCCACTCAGGTTTGGAAGAGGCCTCTGGGGGGAGAGGCGGGGGAGGAGAGGGGATCTAGGGGTTCTTGGGAGAACTGCCTGGATTCAGAGAGACCCTATGTCCGCAGCCACGGCCAGAACCTTGCTCCGTGCAGTGTCCAAAGGTAACGTCCAGGGTTGAGTGAGGGGGTGAAGGCCGCGCCCGGGCTGGTCACTCTGATCCTCACCGATGTGTCTTTTCCCAGGGCCAGAAGGGGGAGCCAGGAGCCATGGTGAGTGAGTGATGGTGAACGGCTGGGTCTGTGGGGCAGGGGGCAGCTGGTGACATAGGACTCACTGATTACCTTTCCTAGGGCCTGAATGGACAAGCTGGGCCTCCCGGCCCCCCCGGCCTCCCGGTGAGTGCCCGTCCACCGCCTGTCCCTGCCCTGCCTGGCTCGCCACCTCCTTACCTGCTCTCCCCTCTCAGGGCAGGACTGGTGCTCCCGGCCCCCAGGGCCCCCCCGGAAGTACTGTGGCAAAGGGCGAGAGGGTGAGTGAGAAGACCGTGGAGGTTCCCTAGGGCGCTCCTCCTAGTGTTCTCAGGGGCCGTAGGAGGAAGCAGAATTAGAACCACAGGGTAAGCCAGGCGTGGTGGCGTACACCTCTAATAGCGGTACTTTGGAGGCTGAGACAGGAGGATCGCAGGTTTGAGGCCAGTCTCAGCAACTTAGCGAGACCCTGTTTCAAAATAAAAAAATAAAAAAGTGGAGGTATTCCTAGAAGCCAGTGGGGAGATTATAAACCACTCCGGAAACCTGGGGATGGCTCTGAAGTAGAGGGGGGCCGGAGGGCCTTGGGGATCTCCTAGACAGCCTGGGTGGCCGTCCTAGGTCCCAGAGGCAGGGAAGGCCCTGTGCCTCATCAACACCGCGGTTGCTGGGTGGGATTCCTCGAGGGGACCAGGCACTAGGAAGGGTCCCTCTCTGCTCTGACCTCTCTGTCTCCTTAGGGCCCCCCTGGAGCAGATGGGCTTCCAGGCAGCCCTGGCCGCCCCGGGACCCCCGGGACCCCCGGGCAGAAGGTGAGCGAGCCTGTCCTCGAGGGTCATGGTGGGACAGTTGCTTGCGTGGCTGGGGTGGCTCTGACCGTTCTGACTCTCCTCTGTTTACAGGGCTCCCCAGGGTGGCCTGGCCCTCCGGGGGAACCCGTAAGTGCCGCCCTTCTTTGCTGTCCAAGCACAAACATGCTTCCTGGGGGGCGGGAGCCTGGGGCAGGGGTGGTGTTGGCCTGTGGGGCCACCCTAAGGGTCACCTAGGTCTGAGCGTCACCGTCTGCTCTGCTTTGTCCCCAGGGTGAGCGAGGGTCTCGAGGTCCGAAGGGGGAGCCGGTAGGTGAAGGGGAGCGAGGGCCGGGGCGTCCCGGGAGGCGGGGGGGTTGCTGGTGAGGCCTAGCTGGGGCACCTCTAGGGCCTTCTTGTACCTCAAGGCTCCCCTCTCTTGAATCCTGCCCCCCCCCCCGCCCCTGCAGGGAGAGCCTGGACGAGGCATTGGAGGCGAGGGGCCCGGGCTCCCCGGGAGGAAAGGGGACCGTGGCCCTGCGGTAAGTCCCAGCGTGGGTGGGGGCAAGTGGTGTGCGGTGGGGCAGTGATGGTGAGGCCTGCGGGTTGCACCTTCTACTTTGTCTCCTTCCTCAGGGCCCCCCTGGACCTGCTGGCCCTTTGGGGGACCCAGGACCCCGTGGTCCCCCAGGGCTTCCCGGAACATCTATGAAGGTGACAGCATGATCCCCATGTAGTCTCATGACCTCCATGTGATTCAGAGAACCCCCCCCCCGGGACCCACGAGACCCCTACGGGTTGCTCTGACCTTTCACCCCCTACCCTCCATGACTCCTCAAGTCCCCTGGGATCCTGATAATCCAATGTGACCCCCTGGCCCTCATCCGTCCTGGTATCTTGGGAAGGGAGGTGTGGTCCAGGGACCCCACGGGGTCGTGATCTCTCTTCCAGGGTGACAAGGGCGACCGTGGAGAACGGGTAAGTTAAATACAAGCTTTGCGGGGGGTGGCTGGGAGCTTGATCCCCTGGCCGTCCTCTGACCTGCCCTTCTCTCCCAGGGCCCCCCTGGACCAGGTGGCGGTGATACCGTATCTGGGGACCCTGGGCTGCCGGTGAGGGGCCTTGAGGCTCTGCGGGGAACCTGCTCAGGGATGTGGGTGGAGTCTGGGGTTCTCTGTGCAGTTCATGGTCTCGGCTCAGGTGTGTTGCCACTTCCCTCTAGGGTCTTCCTGGAAGCCCTGGACCCCAAGGCCCCGTTGGGCCCTCTGGAAAGAAAGGAGAGAAGGTAGGGAGCCCGACCTCTCCACGCCCCAGTTCTAAGGTAGGAGGCTGAGTGCGGGGCAGCCCTCCCCGGCTCTCCCACCATGTGTTTCTCTTTAAGGGTGACTGTGAGGATGGACCCCCAGGCCTCCCAGGACAGCCTGGGACCCCGGGTGAGCCGGTGAGTTAGGGGCCAGGGTTCTGAATGGGTGGGCACAGCTCTACCCCACCCTCAACCCTCAGCTTCGGCTCCTTCCTTATGCCCACCCCCAAATCACTGAGCTCCCAAAGCCGTCCCTTGCAGGGCCTGCGGGGACCTCCTGGACTCACGGGCCCCAAAGTGAGTATCAGTCGGGGCTTTGGGAGTGAGGGGGGTACTCTGGGACTTGCATGGCGTTAGGGGGAGGCTGGAAGATTAGGAGGCGCAGATTCCGTCCAGGTTGGAGGCTGTGGTTTCAGAGGGGGAGGTCGGGGTTTGCGGCACCTTGATTGGGGAATTCCAGTCAAGGCCCCTCCTATCCCCTCTCTCCTCAGGGTGACCGGGGGCCGTCAGGGGCGCCGGGTGAGACTGGAGAAAAAGTAAGTACAGATCGGGGGCGGGGGGGGGGGTCAGGGCCCAAGAGGATGTGCGGCCAGACTCAGCTCTGACCTCTTCTGTTCCATCAGGGTGAAGAGGGACCGCCTGGCCCGCTGGGACCCCAGGTAAGCCCATGACCCCAGAGCCAGTGCCAGCTGCCCTGTGGGCTCTGTGCCCTGCCTCAGTCTGACTTTTCACCCTTGACCCCTGCTGCTCCTGCCCCGTCACCCATCCTCACATGGCTCCTGGTCCCCACTGGTGCAGGCTCTAGTCCTCGACCCAAGGACCTGGCTTTTTACCTTCTGACCCTATGGAACTGACCTTCACTTTATCAGACCTGGTCTCTGCCCTCCTGCCAAGTTTCACTCCTGCCAACCTAGCTGGTCAGGGCGGCACATTCCTGTAATCCTCGTACTTGGGAGCTTGAGACAGGAGGATCGTGGGCTTGAGGTCGGCCCCAGCAATTTAGTGAGACTTGACTTTCAGCAATTTAGCAAGACCCTGTTTCCAGAAGCCGGGCGTGGTGGCGCTCGATTGTAATCCCAGCATTCGGGAGGCTGAGACCGGAGGATCTGAGGCCAGCTTCAGCTACCTAGTGAGGCAATCTGCAACTTAGTAAGACTCAGTTTCAAAATAAAGAATAAAAAAATAGGGCTGGGGATATAGCTCAGAGGTAGACTGCCCCTGAGTTCAATCCCCAGTACTGCAAAAAAAAAAAAAAAAAAGACCCTGTTTCCAAGTAAAAAATTTTAAAAAAGGGATATGGGTAGCTGGGCGTGGTGGCTCATGCCTGTAATCCCAGTACTTGGGAGGCTGAGACCGGAGGATCAGAGGTTCCAGGACAGCCTCAGCAATCTAGTGAGACCCTGTTTCAAAACAAAAAATAAGCCAGATGTGGTGGTGTATGCCTGTAATCCCAGCACTTGGGAGGCTGAGACAGGAGGATCGAAGGCTCGTGGCCAGCCTCAGCTACTTAGTGAGGCCCTCCACAACTTAGTGAGACCCTGTTTCAAAATAAAGAATAAAAAATAGGGCCGGGCATGGTGACACACGCTTGTAATCCCAGCATTCGGGAGGCTGAGACCAGAGGATCCGGGTTCATGGACAGCCTCAGCTACCTAGTGAGGCACTCCACAACTTAGTGAGACCCGGTTTCAAAATAAAGAATAAAAAATAGGGCTGGGGGTTTAGCTCAGAGGTAGAACGCCTCTGAGTTCAATCCCCAGTACCGCAAAAAGAAAAAAAAAAAAAAAAAAAA
>PVLC010043425.1:0-12557 GCA_004027655.1 Graphiurus murinus
AAAACAAAAAAAAAAAAAAAAAAAAAAAAAGAAAAAAAAAATCAGTAGTTTTCTATATGCCAATCATGAATCCACTAAGAAAGAAATCCAGAAAACAATTCCATTCACAATAACCTCAAAACCAATGAAATACCTAGGAATAAACCTAACCAAGGAGGTAAAAGACCTCTACAATGAAAATTATAAAACACTAAAGAAAGAAATTGAAGATCCAAGATGATGGAAAAATCTTTCTTGCTTTTGGATAGGCAGAATAAATATCAAAATGGCCATTCTACCAAAAGTGATCTACAGAGTCAATATAATCCCTATCAAAATGCCAGTGTCATTTTTTCATGGACCTAGAGAAATCAGTCATAAATTTCATATGGAAAAACAAAAGACCCAGAATAGCTAAAGCAATTCTCAGCAATAAGAGCCATGAAAGAGGCATCACAATTCTTGACTTCAAATTATACTATAGAGCTATAGTGATTAAAAACAGCATGGTATTGACACAAAAACAGACACAGAGACCAATGGTACAGAATAGAAGATACAGAAACAAATCCACACACTTATAGCCAATTGATTTCAACAAAGGTGCCAAACTCATATGTTGGAGAAAAGACAGCCTTTTCAACAAATGTGTTTGGGAAAACTGGTTATCCAGTTGTAAAAAAGGGAACTAAATCCTTACTTCTCACTCTGCATAGAATTCAACTTAAGATGGATCAAAGACCTGGAAATTAGGCCAGAGACTTTGAAGCTACTAGAGGAGGGCATAGGTCCAACACTCCAACATATAGGCACAGGTAGAAACTTCTTCAACAAGACCCCCATTACACAGGTAATTAAAACAAGAATTAATAAACGGGATGGCATTAAACTAAAAAGTTTCTGCTCATCAGAGAAAACCATCAATAGTTTAAAAACAAAGCCTACAGAATGGGAGATCTTTGCCAGTTATCCCTCTGATAGAGGACTAATATCTAGAATATACAAAGAACTTAAAAAGACTACACTAAAACAACAACAAAAAACCCAATCAAGAAATGGTCAACTGAACTAAATAGACGCTTTACAAAAGAAGAGATACGAATGGCTAATAGATACATGAAAAATGTTCAACATCATTAGTAATTAGGGAGATGCAGATAAAAACTACACTAAGATTCCATCTAACCCCATCAGAATGGCAATCAAGAAGTCAACAAACAATAAATGTTGGTGAGGATGTGGGGAAATTGGAACTCTTCTACACTGTTGGTGAGATTGCAAATTAGATCAGCTGCTATGAAGATCAGTGTGGAGATTCCTCAGAAAACTGGGAATGGATCCATCATATGATCTAGCATATGATATGCATATCCATGTTAATAGCAGCACAATTCACAATAGCCAAAAAAAATTTTTTTTGCAGTACTGGGGATTGAACTCAGGGGCATTCTACCTCTGAGCTATACCCCCAGCCCTATTTTTTATTCTTTATTTTGAAACAGGGTCTCACTAAGTTGCGGAGTGCCTCACTAGGTAGCTGAGGCTGGCTGCGAACCTGGATCCTCCAGTCTCAGCCTCCCAAATGCTGGGATTACAAACATGCGCCACCATGCCCAGCCACAATAGCCAAATTATCGAACCAATCTAGGTGTCCATCAACGGTTGAATGGGTCACAAAATTATTGGATATATACACAATGGAATTCTGCTCAGAAATAAAGAAGAACAAAACAATATCATTTGCAGGAAAATGGAAGGACTGGAGAACATTATGTTAAGTGAGATTAACCAGTCACAGAAAGTGAAGGGTCATAAATTTACTCTAATTTACGGAAGCTGAGGAGTAATTGGGAGGGAGCTGGAGGAAAGCCTACCAAGGGCTGTGTGCATGTATGTCACTATCAATATAATTTATATTATGATGTGGGGCTATAATGCACCAATAAAAGCATATTAAAAAACAAAACAAAAAACTGTTTGTAAGTTAGGAATTTAACCTCCAGGTGGCAGCAGTGTACAGGATTACATTTTCTTTTAGGCAAGAAAAGTAGGAGAGCCTGAAAAAAAGCAATTAGAAACATTTCCATAGAGAAACACACTAAGTGCTCTGTGCATGTATGTTTCTATGACTCTGAATGTCAATATGATGTATAATTACAATGCACCAATAAAAGTATATTAGAAGAATACATTTCTGTAAAAATCAATTGTAAATCTTTCTCATTATTGTTGAAGTTGATACCTTCATGCACATCAAACTTAAGTCATACTTGAGAAGCTGAGACAGGAGGATTTCAGGTTCAAGAGCACCCTCAGCAATTTAGCAAGACTCTTAGCAAGCTAGTGAGATCCGTTTCAAAAATAGAGTTTAAAAAGAGCTGTAACTCAGAAGTATAATGCCTCTCGGTTCAATCCCCAGTAAAACACACAAACACACACACACACACACACACACACACACACACATACACACACACACACACTCAAAGATGACTTGAGAACATCTAGCTTGAAGAAGGCTGTGATTTTATAGAGGTTCTGAGTTTAGACAAACTGGACTTGAAACCCCAATTCTACCTTTTATTACCTGTGTGATCTTGCAGAAGTTAAGTTAGTCTCATAAGGATGTTGCCACAGTCAAATGAAATAGATGCATGGTACAAATTTGGTGTTCAGTAAGTGGGAGTTGTGGCTTCCTGTGGGTCATCTTCCTCCCCACCCTCAGGAACAGGATTGGTTGCTTAGTGAGGGTGAAGCACCTTTCTTTGCAGTCTCTCTGCTCCAGGGAGGCTCTGGGCTGTCCACCACTCCAAAATATCCTGGTACTCTTTGACACAGGCTCCCCCAAGTTATGGGTGCTCTCCTTCTATTGCCAGGTCCAGGCATGCTGTGAGTATACCACCATCCATCTATGCCCAAGGATGGGACTGGAGAAAGTGCAGAGCCAAGATTTGAGTGCAGGCTTAAAATTACAAGTCCAGAGTTCTTCACGCATACCCGTATCTCATCCTTCCATATCAGGGACAGCTATTAATCTTGCTCTCAGCACTCCAAATGAGAAGTGTTGCCTGTTCTGCAGAGACAGCAGATATAGGCTAAGGTTTCCATTCCCTTCTACACTGTTCCTTTCCCTTAGTTCCTGTGGCTCAGAATTCCCGGCATCTCTGAGGCAAACTGTCCCTCAGGGAATAGTGGATTGCAAGGAAGATGGGCAATGTCTTTCACCTGAGGGGGCAGACTTTTCTGAGACTATCACCATTTGTCTATAATGGAAAGGATCTTAGGGTGATGCCCTTTCCCAGCCCTGGCCTGATGATCCAAAGTTATGGTGGATAAGTTGCCTCCAAGTGAATGACACTGATATTCCTGTCTATATTTCTGCAGCCAATCACAACAGGTTCAACCCAGCCTGTTCTCCATCCTCTGAAGCAAGGGGCAACTCTATACTCTGTCCCATGGGAGTGGTAGCCCGAGTATGGTGTTGGGGTTTGACAGTATGACTGTAAATAGTGTTCTCCAGCCTCTGAGGGTTTGTGATTTCGCTCCTGTTTCTGAAGCCTTGAGCTTACAGTGAAATCCATACTTACTAACTAGGTACAGAAGATGAAAAGCTGGCAGGGATATTAAAGTCCATATAATTCATCCTTCCTCCTCAAACCCATTCTCTTCTACATTTCTCTCTGCCAACCAACCCATCAGTATGATGGAGAGCTCATCTTGGAGGTGTGGATACCCACTTTTACTCTGGTCAGGTCGCGTGAACCTTATCACCTGGGAACTGTACTGGCTGATTGCTGTGCAGGAGTAAGCAGAGGGGGCACTTCCTACACTATAGGAACACTCATAGGGCGTTCTTCCTGTACATTAGTATTTCCTGTTCCTGACATGGTTGCCACCCTTCCTCTGCACTACAGAGGTTTCTTGAAGAATCCTCTGATCCCCGGGCTGAGATGGTCCTGGAGTTCAGGAAACTCTGGCTTCTAGCTCTTGTTGGAGCCTTGGAACATCAGTGGGTTGGCTGTTCCTGGCACTACACATCATCACACAAAGTTTACAAGTATCAAGTCCATGCCTTCATTCTCAGAAGCCTCATTATTCTGATCAGCATAATCTTTACCATTTCCATCACTAGCAAAAGTAATATCTAACTGCTTTAAATAGATTAATCACTGTGCATAATTTCCACAAAAAAACAAGATAGGGAGATCAGAGATATATTTCATTCTATAGACAAAGAAATCAAAACTCAAAGGTTAAATGATTTATCTAAAGTCACGTATTTCAGAAGACTGTTGTTCTCTTGAGAAGATTTGGTGCTGAATTGGGTCCTCTGGATTTGGCCACCCAGGTGAGGGGCTCTGACGGCGGAATAGGCTGCCCAGAGACCTTGAAAGGGAAGACTGTGGAAGTGGAGGCAGGCCCTGGGCTGGATCTGTGGAACACTGCCTTCTGCAGCTGTTCCACTTTCACGTGATAATCAGGCATCTGCAGGCTGAGACCTTATACAGAGAGCCCAGGGCCCTTGGCCTTCGGGCTGGGACTGTAGCAGAGATGGGGAGGATGCTACTTTGGTGAGTCACATGGACCTAATCCCCTTTCCCATTCTTCTCCTCTAAACCAAGGATTCCTCTCCAGCAAGGATCAGGGAGCAGGGGTACAGTGCTAGCTTCAAAACACAAAGGACCTGCTTGCATTTTTCTGTGCCATTTCTCTCTTCTCCTGGCATGCACACTTTCCGTCAGGCTCCTGCCTTGTCAGAATGCTGACTTTCTCTCCCTCATGCATGTACTCAGGTTCAGAGTGACAACAACGAAGAAAGTGCTGTGACAACTGCAAAGGTTGGTGGGTGTGTCCCAGTGGGTCAGGCATTCTCTGAAATGATCATGTGCCAAAGCCACCCCAACCAACGCATTCTGTGTTTCTCCATTTCCTCACTTTCTCCTCTTTCCCATCCCACCAATGACATGAATGTTGTCTAATTGCTTACATGTAGGGAGGATACAAGTGATGAGTGGGGGAAAAACTCCATGAGAGCTGGAAATGTCTGGAATGATAGTAGGGGATCAAGATCAGGGGATAGTTATATTCCTATTCTAAGCACACCATTCATCCAATCAATGAGTCTTGATTAACATTCTACTATGGGACAGGTTGCATGAGTATTCTTTTTTTTAACTAGAAAATCTAGATATTATAAGGTAGGGCTCTAGTCCTGGTCACTCCTTTGTGATTTTATGCCTCTTGCACATTCATTATCCAATTTTATGGTGTAAAAATCCTAGATCTGACCAAGGTCACAATGTTATTCTGTCTCTGATGAGAACAGTGGAGGCCTGGGCCCCAGTGGGTTTGCCTGAGCACTCACCCAGATCCAGAGCCCAAGCAGGATTGCCTCATAGAGACAGGGCATTTAAGCCAAATGCTGCTCCAGCAGCTTCCAGTCTAAGTATTGCAGCCTTGGCAGGCCAGCTACTTCTCCCTCTCTGCAATATTTACTCATGTGAATCATTTTTACAGCCTTTCCTCTCCTTCATCCACCACCTCTCACTACTCATATTCTGCACAATTCCAATTCCTATAGAGGAAGAGTGAATACTTCCCTTAGTGCTCAAATCCAGGACCTTACAGTCCTGCAATTCTGAAGAGCTTGGAAAGTTGGGGCTCATGAGCAGTTGGAGGATGCTGAATGATACAAGGTTGTGAGCAGCTGTAGCAACATGCTCTGGGGCATGCTGGGCCTCAACAAGTGCACAGTGGTGTTTAGCTGGTGGCCCTTACTGCACATGTTGCAAGTTAAGACAGGAGATAAGGCAGATCTTGGCTTAACATGACAGATGAAAGGTGATAACCCAGTCTATTGGAGTCTTGGTCATTGCTCCAGGTGATGGGCCAGTGGTTTAATTGATGCACATTTATTTAGCTATGAATGCATGTTAGGCATTGCCACTTCAGTAATTTCATCTAAGCCTTACAAAAATATTGAAATAGACTTTATTCTCCCATTTTTGCCTGTAAGTAAATCCAGCTTAGAAGAGCTGTAACATGGTATTGAGGACCTGTAGCTGGGAGTAGAAGAGTCAGCTTCAAGCATAGCATCTGCTTCTAGTTTACCAATTACTAAGTGGTGGAGAACTGGGCTGCAGGCCCTACTGTTCTCTAGGGGTAGGCTAGGCATAAGCTGTGAAGAAGAAAATCAGGCCTCAACAAGAATTCGCTGTTCATTGATAGTTACCCAGCAGCACACAGACTCCCCAGGGAGCCCCAAGCTGAATTGTGGACTTGTTGCTTAGTCATGTGTATGTTAAGTAGGTGTGGATGTGTTATTGCAGCTACAGCTATATAAGCATCCTGAGTGTCTTCCTTTCTGATAGTTGTCCTTATACCATTAGCAGATTTGGCTTCTCAAAAACCAGAGAGAACTCAAATCCCTACCTCCTATAGGACATTCAAAGTTGCTGCAAGAAAGGAAAAGCAGAGAGAGGAGAGGACAGGAGAGAAGAGGAGAGGAGAGGAGAGAAGAGGAGGGGGAGGGAGGGAGGGAGGGAGAGAGAGAGAGAGAGAGAGAGAGAGAGAGAGAGAGAGAGAGAGAGAGAGAAAGAAGAAGAAGAAGAAGAAGAAGAAGAAGAAGAAGAAGAAGAAGAAGAGAAGAGAGAATGCTTCTTCCACATTCATTTGTATGGAATTAAGACAGCAGTAAAATGTGTTTGTAGAGAGAACTTGTCAGTAGCTCCACAAAAATTGGAAATCCTTAGGGGAACTGTTCCCTTTTTATCCTACATTTGCTTTCACTCCATTTCCCAGATCCTTGAGTTTAGCTTGAAGTCCTATGTCACCAATCTGAGCCCTTCTTGTGTCTTCCTCACATCTCAGTCCTGTGTAGACTAGAGAAAGAATTAATATTCCCAGAGTGTCTTTGATGCTCCTCCCACAGAAGACCATGGAAGATATTAACAATCTCAACACCTCCAATGCCCAGCCTCTATTTTTAACAACCAGATACAATCACCAAGATTTACCTATTGGTAGCAGTATCACCCAGACCCCACCAAACACATGCCAGAGAATGTGGACTTGCACCTGGCACACATCTCATTTGTGTCTTTGCTACTATAACCCATGCCAAGATTGTGCCTGTGTGTGAAATGATGACCTACTCTGTCCTGTTCCAGGCCCTCAAGTACCAGTCGTCATCTTGTTCTGGGATATCTGAGGAAGACACAAGACAGATGCTCTGAGTGAACTCAAAATCCAAAGCTAGCCAGGTGTGGTGGCGCACGCTTGTAATCCCAGTACGCGGGAGGCTAAGACCAGAAGATCTGGGTTCACGGCCTGCCTCAGCTACTTAGTGAGGCCCTCCACAACTTAGTGAGACCCTGTTTCAAAATAAAGAATAAAAAAATAGGACTGGGGGTGTATCTTGGAGGTAGAATGCCCCTGGGTTCCATCTCCAGTACCACAAACAAACAAACAAACAAACAGCAACAACAACAACAAAACCCCAAAGCTAGTTTGGGGGACATCTTCCCTACTCAGGGATAAAGTAGAAGATGTTGAAAGGATGGCTCTGGGGAGAGAAAAATGAAAATCTCAAGCCACCTTGATTAAATCAAATGACTTCCTTCTCACTAGTGATTTTTATCTGCCAGAGTAATTGGCTCCATAACTCCAATCCTCTATTTCACTCAATCTTCCTCTCCTAAATTGAAAGCATCTCTGTAGTGCTCTAGCCCAAGTGCTTCTGAAGCTCCACAGCTGAGAACAGTGAGTGAGAAAAAGTCTAGAATTGCCAGAGATCCTTACCAGGACTCACTAAAATTAGACTCTGGGAAGGAGCTTTAGAGGAGAATTTTCTTCCTACTGAGATCAGGATGGGAGGATCCAACCCTTTTTGGAAGAGCTCCTATTTTCTATTTTGAAACAAGTGATGAAACTTGATGAATTTGGGTGGTGATAATGGTGGTGAGGACAACCTCCAGAGTCTCATGGTTGTCTCTGGCCAAATGTTCACTATTCTGTCCAAGAGAGCGTCACCAGTCTGAGAGTCAATCTATCTATAAGATCTCATATACACCTATGATTTTAGTGCAAAGATTGTAGTGCATCATCTGGCTTCTGTTCTCTGCTCTAGTGGGATGACTTGGCCTGAGAACTTGGTGAGAGCTCTCCAGCCTGAATGATTAGCATAAAGTAGGTCTTTTGAGGGGAATGAGGAAAACCCCAAGATGGGAGTACCTGGGGACATGAATCTATATTTTGGGTGCCAAAATCATGAGTCTGACAGCCACTTAGATCCATTAAACTATTTCCTATTCTTGGCTAAAGTAGACTTCACTCTGTCATCTCTTTGTGCTTTCTCATTAATAATGAAAATCTGGTTACCCTCCTGGTGACTGACAGTTGGATTCTCAGCACCCAGGAATAAGAATTTCTTTGTAGGGGCTGTTGAACTGGGGGCTGTTCTTAGAAGGATGAGACTGAAGCTAGTTTGGTTTTGGATAGAAAAATTGGAGAAGGTGGCAGCAGAAGATTTTCTTGAATAGGAAAAAGCCAACACTTAGAAATAAGAGGTTTGCTCATTTTAAAAATAGGAGCTGGCTAGGTGTGTGTGTGTGTGTGTGTGTGTGTGTGTGTGTGTGTGTGAGAGAGAGAGAGAGAGAGAGAGAGAGAGAGGGACACACACTGGGGAATGAACCCAAGGTTTTTTGTTTTTACCATTGAGCTATATCCCCAACCCTTTTTATTTTTTTATTTTGAAACAGTGTCTTGCTAAGTTATTATGTCTTGTAGAGCCCAGAGTTTTTGGTATCAGGGTCAGAGGATGAGGGAGGAAGAGAACAAGTAATGAGAATTAATCTGTCACACAACTTACACATACTGTTTGTGCAATGTTTATTTGCAATGATTTAATTTATTTCAGTAAGTACTTATTGAGCCTGTATTATGTACTAAGTACTATGGCTGGTATTGAGGATTTACATCAGAGGCACACAAAGATAAAAGAGCTAATGAAAGAGGTGAAAAAACTATAGAAGGATTATAATAGAGAAGATAGAAGGACATTATACATTTGCCGAATAGCAGGGAGCTAGGTACTTTTTAGATACTACAGGAGAAAAAGAGAATTAAAAAGTACCTGGAAGCTTTCTGTCTCCTGGGGAGAAACATATACAACTGTATTAGGCCATTTTTGGTTACTATAATGAAATACCTGAGGCTGGTTGGCACACCTTTGCCAAATATTTGTAGGATCACCCTCCCCATTCCCATCCCTTACCTCAATGCTCTTGATTGGCACCTGCTGTATGCTCACCACTCTTGTCTTCTGCTTATATCCTAGAAGGTGTCCTATGTTGCATGAGATTCTCCTACAGGCTTGCAGGAATGCATGTGGGCCAGGAGACTGGGTCAGTTGACTAGGGAAAGGAAGGATGGTCACCCTCACTGAAGGCATGCCGCATGTGAGAGCAGAAAAGGAGAGTTAGGGAAAGTTCCTTACTCTGTGTACAACCAAGCCTATTATAAGTTCCTGCCCAGACAATTATGGGAAATGCTGGGTATGTTGTTATTACTCCAACTATAACTGGTCTCAACCAGAAAGAATGGGGCTGTGAGGGGATGTCGCCCTCCTGAATTCTGTTTCAACTCAACAAATTCATTAACCATGATATTACTTTGCCAATCATTCACATTACATTTTCTGTTGTTATCACACCTTAGAAAAGTCATTTCCATGCTAGACACTCTATGGGGAGAATTAAGCAGACAAAATCCCTTTTATTCATAGACTCATATTCAAAGAGTATGTAGCTATTACTAGAGAACACATTTTGAACAAATAAATTTGTTACCTGTTTACAGTGAATACAACCAAAAATCTTTGTTTTTATTTCTCAAACTAATTTTCTGTTGAATCAGCTTTTCTCCAAAGCTTCTCAGTGAACTCTTTTTTTCCCAATCAGATTTATTGAAGTATTAAAAATTAAATTGAATGTATTCAAAGTGTACAACCCTTGAAATAATCACCTCAGTTAATTGGCATCACCTTGCAGGGCTAAATTTGTGTGTGTGTGTGTGTGTGTGTGTGTGTGTATGTAGTGAGAGTATTGACGATCCAAGCCCCTAATCATATTCTCTGCCTTTGCATGAGGTCTTTCTGGGACACATCTAGCTCTAGTCCATTTGCATAGATGATTTTGGCCCTAGTTATTAATGCCTTAATTTCCTCAGTTTCACTTCAAAAATGTTTTCCTGTGGCTTTTTCACACTCCCAACTTCTTGCGAGAGAACCAGCTAGCAATGAAAAAATGTCTTCACATAAAGCAATTGTGATGAACATTCTTTCAGTTACTTTATGCTTATACAGTGTGCTCCACTGTCTTCATTTCTATGGTCATTGGAAATCCATTTCTCCTGCTGCATTGAAAGTTCATGCTAATTTTTATCTTGAAAAAATAGTTTCTAAAGCCTTTGTATAATCAAATATCTTCATTTTGAGTCTGCAAAAACATTTTTTTTTCTTTTTGTGGTACTGGAGATTGAACCCAGGGCTTCCCTACTGCTGAGAAATATTCCCAGATCTTTTTATTTTTTATTTCAAGACAGGGTCTCACTAGGTTGCCCAGGATGGCCTCAAACTTGTGATTCTCCTGCCTCAGCCTCCTGAGTAGCTGAGATTACAGGCATGCCACCACATCCAGTTGCAAGAACAATTTTTTAAAAATAACTATTCTTGTTGTCTTACTGAGTCTAGAAATCTTCTAATAATGCACCTTAATTATTTCTAAGCACTTATTACTAAGCACTTTTTCTTACATGTAAACAACTATATACCATATCATGTACATTCACACATTTAATTTTCACAACAATCTTGTGGAAGAAGTATTATTCACATTTTACCCATGAGAAAATTGAAGCTTGGAGAGGTAAATAACTTGGCTAAGGACACATATATAAGTGACAAAGTAAGTATTTAAGTACAAATGTATCTGGTTTCAATTCCAGCATCTCTGTCATAATAAGTCACTGTTTTTATTTTGGGTCAGGAAGTTCTTGTATCTCCCTATTCATCTTGATTTCCAGGCTATTTGCGTTGTGCCCTCTACTATTCTAGTGAAGAAGTCACTCCAGCCTTACTTCAAGATGAAATTGATGTGTAGTTTTCTTTACAGAGATTACTATCAGTACAAAAGTGATTCAAATTTTAAGCAGACACTACAAATATTTTATGCAAGTACACTAAAAGATCTAGATGAAACAGGTTCTAGGAAAATATGAAATAAACAAATTGAGTGGGCGTGGTGGCACATACTTGTAATCCCAGTACTTGGAAGACTGAGATAAGGGGATCGCAGGTTTGTGGCCAGACTCAGCAATCTTCTGGGGCCCTCTGCAACTTAGTGAGACCCTCTTTCAAATAAAAAATAAATCAGGCTGGGGATGTAGCATAGAAATAGAATGCCCCTGAGTTCAATCCTTAGTACCACAAAAAAAAGAAAGAAAAAAAAAAAAAAAGAAAGGAAGAAAGAAAGAAATTGACATGAGAGACAGAATACCTAAACAGACCAATAATCATGGAAGATACTGAAAATTCTAGTAAAAATAGTTTCCCCTTAGGGTTGGGGACATGTCTCAGTGGTAGAGCATTTGCCTAGCATGTGAAAGACCCTATATTTGATCCTCAGCACTGAAAAACATGTTTTTTCTTCCAAAACCACAGACCCAGTTGGACTTATAAAGCATTTAAGAAACAATTAAATATTTTCAGAGCACAGAGCTGTGTCCCTGGTTTCATATAGCTTTCACTTAAACCTGATAAAGGAGAATATATATAGTTTGTTACTGGGAATTGAACCCAGGGGAACTCTACTTCTGAGATTCATCCCCAGCCCTATTTTATTTTTTTATTTATTTTTGCAGTAGATGTGCTTTAGGCATGCTTTCTATTTTTTTAATTATAATTTTTTATTGTAGTAATTCGTGCAATATAGCATACATCTTTGTTAAGTACTAGTTGTTAACATATTTGCACACAATTCTCATTTGACCCCTTCCCCAATTCCCACTCCATTCCCTCCCCCTCCCTCCCCCTCAGGTTCACTTCAGTGAGAGAACTTGATATGATTGTGTAAGTACATCATGTGTTTTAGGGCATCCCTCTGCCCCATGCACTACAATTAAATCAACTTCTTTGCTTATTGAGGATCTCTCCTTTTCATCTGGAGACCCTCCTATGCCCCATCTTCTCCCTAGCATCCACATATTAGGGAGAACATATGCTTCTTAACTCTTTGTGACTGACTAATCTCATTTTACATAATGTTTTCCAGTTCCATCCATTTCCCTGCAAAGAACATGATTTTATTCTTCTTTATGGCTGAGTAAAATTCCATTGTGTACATATCCCATAGTTTTGTAATCCATTCATCTGTGGTTGGACATCTTGGCTGCTTCCATAGTTTGGCTATTGTGAATTGAGCTGCTATAAACATAGATACACATGCATCGGTCTAATAATTTGGTTTCCATTCTGTTGGGTATATACCCAGTAGTGGTATTGCTGGGTCATATGGTAGGTT
>PVLC010043426.1:0-12535 GCA_004027655.1 Graphiurus murinus
GCCAGGATATGACCGTTAAGATTTTAGTGAGCTCAGAGTTTGCAGGACTGTGACAAGGAGTAACCAGAAACTAGGCCTTTGTCAGAGTGATTCAGAGTTTTTGCATAGCCAGATCTCGGTACCCTTCACACTTCCTGGATCGGCATAGCGAAGTGCCTGTTAACGGACTGAACGCGATTGAGAGCCTTAAATCCGAAGACCAATGTAGAAGGGGAGACTTTTTAAGCCTTTAGGGTAAATCTTGTTTGCAAAATCATCTGCTTACCTTACACCACCAGGATCAGTCTCACGGCGGGCGTTCTGCAGCGATCCATATGACAGAGTCTTCTCTCACAGCACTTTTTCCCGTGGCGACTCAATGAGATTGTTCGGCCGGACCCGATGTGCAGATGTTCCCCGGAAAGCCTAAACCTCGGTGCTCCACGTGGGTGCCATTAAATGCCCTGGCCAGTGGGGGTTGGGGACGGAGACCGAGGCGGCTTAACCTAAAGGAATGAAACAAACAAGCGATGCGAAAGAATGGAGGCAAGACAGGATTCTGATCAAGCCTCAATTTTTAGTAAAAGAAAGACTGCTTAAGTAGCTAGAGGTGAGGGGTGGGTTCAGGGGGGTCAGGTAAGCTTGTGTGGGCTTGCAGGATTGGTCAAGGCTGACCATGTCCTTTTTAGGTAAAGGCCTCAGCGGGATAACAGATAGAACCCGTTTCTGCATTGTCATTGTGGCTGCTGAGGGGAATTCCCCCAAAGTGTGAATTCTGGCTCTGACCAGCCTTCCGCCCCCGACAGTTTGCTGTTGATTTTAATGATAATGGAATACCTATAGTTTAAGGAATAGCTGTCCAATGGCCAGCCGCAGGTTTCTGAATGCCCTCAACAGGATAGTCCAAAGTGCAGACCAAGGAACATCTCCACTCAGGATCTTTCCCAGGTCTGCCACCCAGGCGGTAGAGAAGTGTATGATCCTGTGCTCAGTCCATACGAAATATTGGCAGTCGGGGTGGGGTGGGGTAGGGGGGATTGTTCCCTCTGTTCCCCATTGATACTTCCAAATCATTATCTCTCTCTCCTTCCTAAAAATCCCTGGTTTTGAAAACATGCTATAAGCCTACAGACTATCCTTCCTCACTCCTTCCCTTCCCTCCTCCTCCTCCTCCTCCTCCTCCTCCTCCTCCTCCTTCTTCTTCTTCTTCCTTCTTCTTCTTCCTCTTGTCATCCTGGAGATTGAACCCAGGGACCTTCTATCTCTGAGCTACATCCCCAGCCCTTTTAAAAAAATTTAAAACAAGGTCTCACTAGATTGCTAAGAGTCTTGCTACATTGCGGAGGCTGGTCTTGAATCTGCAATCCTCCTATTTCAGCCTCCTAAGTATGGGATTACAGGTGTGTGGAACCATGCCTAGCCCCTCCTCACTTCTTAAAAATTTCATTCCTGGCTCATTCTCACTGCCTCCAGATCTACTGTCAGCACAGTCTTTGTGGTTTCACGTTGAAGTAAATGGCCTTGAGGATGCCCTAGCCTCTTTCCTCTTCTCTCTAGTTATCATGTTCTCTACTCTATATCAATAATCATTCCACCTGGTGTGGTGGCACATGCATATAATCTCAGTAATTGGGAGGATGAGATATGAGGATCACAGTTTTGAGGACAGCACATGGTAACTTAGTGTGATTCAAAATAAAAAGTAAAATGGGGTTGGGGGTGTATCTCAGAGGTAGAATCCTCTTGGGTTCAATCCCCAATACCACATACATTAAAAAAAAATATTCCTTGGGCCATATCCTAACCACTGTCATTACCAAAAGTTGCACCCCCATAATCTTGATGTCAAACTCTGACCAAAATGACCTGTCTTTCCAGTTCACTCCCTCAATTTTTTTTGATGCCCTAGGAAAACTGAGTTTACCATTCTTCCACCATCTGCATGCCACTCACAGCCTCTCTTCCTCCTTGCAGTTTGGATGCCATGACTCATTCATTGCTATAATCACACTCAGACACACTGCTCAGGTCCTTGACCCCTTTGCCCTTTATTGCAATCACCAGGCAAGATCCAGATCTAGGTTCAATCCAACTCCCTACGCCCATGCAGCAGAATGTGGCTGGAGCAGAACAGTCAACTCTGCTGACTGCTCCCATTGTAAATGCATATTCCCCAGCCTTAAGAGAGGTCTTAAATGCTGCCTAGCAGTTCTACATTTCCCTGGTCTGCTACCCTTCCCTGTCCCTAGATGACTGTTTCACACCTCCTCCCCCTCTCTCTTGGAACCTCCAACTAGTTCTCTCTCACCTTAATTCTCTGCTGAGAACTTTAATTCCAATTTCACTAAGAAAACGGAAGCAATGAAAAAAACTTCCTCTGGCTTTTCTACCACATGTAGAAACTCATCTGCCCTGAGTCTGTATACTCTTTCTTCTCTTTTCTGGTTTCCCATGCAAATCCAACCTGTTCTCATGTGCTCTGCATCTGATCCCTGGGTACAAACTTAAGGACATTGATTCAGTGTCTTCTCTCATTCCTGCAACCTCAAATCTTCCCTCTACTGCAGTATAATTATTTTGCAATTTAATATGCAATTATTTCCCCATCCTAAAAAAAAATAAAACCCTCTTTTGACTCCATGTCATATTCATCCTTTTCCATTTCTCTGCCTTCCTCTGTAGTAATAGTCCTTGAAAGGGTTGTTTAGAACACTGTCTCCAATTTCTTTTCACTCCCTTTTAAATATATCCAATTAGTTGTATGACACTGCCACTCTCCCAACATGCTTTGATCAAGGTCACCAATGACCCACACATCGCTAAATCCAATGGTCCTTTTCTATTTGACACAGACGGTTTTTTTCTTGCAAATAGCTTTTCAGTTAGCTTCTAGGGCAACACTTCTTCCTGATTTTTCTTCTATCATGTTGGCCTTTTTCTCTTAGTGTCTTCGTTGCATATGTTCTCATTTCTTTTTATCCATACTCATTTAGAGATTTCATTAAGACTCCTGGGTTTACATTGATGACTTCCAAATTAATATTCCAAGTCTGGACCACTCCGTGGCTTCTGTTTGAAGTATCCAACTACCCACTCAGCATCTCCAAATATCCCAAACCAAACTCCCAATCTTTCCAAATCTGCTCCTCCTACAGTATGTTCAGTAAATGTCAACTTCATCCTTCTAACTTCTCAGGCCAAAAGCCTTTAAATTATTACTTCTTTTTTTTTTTTTTACCTACCCCCCTCAAATCCCACAATCAATCCATCAGCAAAATCTGCCAGGTCCACCTTCACAAACAGTTTGCAAATTGGAAGCCACCTTTATATTTCCATCACTGTCACCTTGCTCCAAGCCTCAATGATGAATGTAGACTCCCACTTGGTCTTCCTACTTCCATCTCTGGCCACTAAAGTCTACTTCCCAACATAATAGCCAGCATGAACCTTGGATAGCTAAAGCCTACAATAGCTTCTTAATCCCGTTGTCATAAAATTGAAGGTGGAGCTGGGCATGGTGGTGCATGCCGATAATCCCAGTACTTGGCAGACTGAGACAGGAGGATGGCAGGTTCAAGGACAGCCTCAACAACGTAGTGAGAGACCTATTTCAAAATAAAAAGGGCAAGGGGTGTGGCTCAGAGGTAGAACACCTCTGAATCCAATCTCTAGTACTACCACCAAAAAAAAAAAAGAAAAAGAAAAAGAAAAAAGTCAAAGCCAACCCTTAAAACAGCCTGTAAAGCCTTGACCCCACTACTGTTTTGACCTGTTCTGACCTATTTTCCTCCCATTCTTCCTCTCATTTACCCCCTCTAGCCACACTAGTCTCCTACCTATGTGTATGGTGTGTGGTGTGTGTGTGTGGAGGGGGGTAACTGGGCACTGAACCCAGGGTATTCTACCTTTGAGCTATACCCCAGCCCTATTTTATTCTGAAACAGGATTTTTCTAAATTGCTGAGGACCTCACTAAGTTGCTGAGGCTGTCTTCCAACCTGCGATCCTTCTGTCTCAGCCTCTTAAGTACTGGGATTATAGGAATGTACCACCACTCTCGGCTTTCTTCCTACTTTTTATATATTTTTTTTTGTGGCATGAGGGATTGAACCCACGGGATCACTAATACTAAGCTGCATTCCTAGCCCTTTCATTTTTTATTTTGAGACAGGATCTCTAAGTTCCTGAGGCTGGCTTCAAACTTGTGAACCTCCTGCCTCAGTCTCCTGAGTAGCTGGACTGCAGGTGTTCACTACACCAGCCTTCTTCCTACTCTTCAAATAAGTCAAGCTTGCTCTGCTTCAAGTCTTGGCATTAGCTGTTCCCTCTATCTCGACTGAATTTCCCCAGATATTACATTTTTATTACATTTCTGCCTTCTTCATTCATTTTTTTGCTCATATTTAACCTCAATGAAACCATCCTTTGCAACTCTATTAGAAGAAGCACTCTGACTGAGTTTGCTAGGGCCGCCATAACAAAATACCACAGACTGAATGGTTTAAACAGAAGGCATTGAGCTCACAGCTGGGGAAGCTGGAAGTCTGAGATGAAGGAGTCATCTCAGATCATCTCAGACTTGACTTGTAGGTGGCTGTCTTCACGTGGTCTCTTCTCTGTGCACATACTTCTCGTACTACTCCGTGCATACCAGTCTCCTCTTCTTAGAAAGACATTAATTGTGGAGCACCCTAACAGTCTCATCTTAACTTAATTACCTCTTTATAGGACCTATCTCCCCCAGATAGTCCTATCCTGAAGTACTGGGGGCTAGGTGCTCAATATGTAAATTTTGGGAGAACATGATTCAGTTCATAAATCCATCCATTTTCTTTATATTTTTACAGAGCTCTCATCACCTGGAGACCTGTCAACTACTTTCCTCTTGGCTTCTTGTCTTCCTCTCTCCTCTTGTAGTCAATTTAAAGAAGGCAAGGATGCTGGTCTCTTTTGTTTGCTGCTGTGTAGCCAGTGTCAGAACATTGATTGGCATATAGTAAGCACTGGGTAAATATTATTTAAATAAATATTAAATGCTACAAAAGGATTAGTGGATTTATGTATTTATCTGCTCCCCAAAGCCATTGAGTCTGCACCTTCTAACCTCTCTTTTCTCAGAGTTGTTTCAAGCATTATTTTTACACCTAAAATGTGCCCAGGATTGTGCTTCATACTGGAGTAAGTTTAGAAACAACAACAATAAGAAAAAAATCCTTTTTTTGCAATAACTCATGCTCAGATAAAACATGTACATATAAGAGAAAAAAAAAAGAACAGTAATTTATGGCACAAACTTCAACTGCAATAAACAGACTAGTTGGTAACAAAATACTCAGGGAAAACTTCACTGTAAAATAGGTATAAAAGTATGGATGTATTATACAACATTTGTGAAAATGAAATATGGTTCTAGTTTACCAAACACTTTTTCATATTAGGAAAATATTTGAATGTTATAAGAAGAAAAACAGAGACCTCTGGGAACCATCTAAACTCTCTTGTGGAAGGTTCCTGAGGAACAAGAAGGAGTTAACCTGCCTGGTAGTGCCCAGGGGCCTGTTGGACCTGGTCAGCCAATAGAAGCAGACCAGAGATGTGATTCTTGTAACAGGAGCCCTTGCTGGGCTGCAACATGGGGCATGCTAGAGCCTCACAGAGGAGCCCCTCTCTAGCCTGCCCACACAGTTCAATTTACTCTCCATAAAAATGCAATAAAAATCTCACTTGCCTCCAGAATGTTGAATACTTTTGATTCCAAAATTATTTGGAATAGAAATCTGGACTGACAATATTTTTGGAAAGCAGTTGGGTGAAGTATCATTAAAAAAAAAAAAAAAAAAAAAAGGCAAGTGCTTAAAAAGTAGACAAAGGACCTGTATTTTACCAAACTGGATCGTAGTTTAAAGACACTGCAAGATTTAAAAAAAATATATGATCTGGGAATAAAATATTTTTTAGAAGGCATGCAGAATGACTCTGTGTTCCTAATAGTGGGTGGAGGAGTTAAATCCTTTCTTCTAAAGATTCACATGGCTTTGGGAAAGTGTGGTAGGCAATGCTAACTACTACTTCTTCATTATCACAGACTCTGGAGTCACAGAAGTCCCAAGCTTGACCAGTTTTTGGATGCACTAAACACTTTTTTTCTGTATGTGAGCACTCTCCAAAGTGTTTAGCTCCGATGCTAAGGATATAAGATAAATTTGCTATGTATACTAATCACATTTTATTAGGTTATAGATATGCATTAGTCAGCTCTCCATTACTGTAACAAAATACCTGGGGAATAAACTTATAAAGAGGAGAGTTTTATTTTGGTTCAGAGTTTTGGGGATGTTAAGTCCACGGTTAGTTGGCTTAGTTGTTTTTGGGCCTGTGGTGAAGCAGCACATCATGGCAGAAGCAAATGGCAAAACTGTTCATCTCGTGGCTGGAAAACCAAAGAGAGGAAGAGGAAGGGGATGGGGTTCCAATATCCCCTTTAACGCATGCCCCCAATTACCAAAAGATCTCCCATTGGACTCCACCTCTTAAAGGTCCCACCATCTCTCAATAGTGGCATGGCTGGGGACCAAACTTTTAACTCATATGCTTTAGGGGGTCACTTATCCAAACTATAGCAGGATTATCTAGATTTCACTTATCTGAGTTATCTATTGTTAATACAAATAACAACATGCCGGCCGGGCGTGGTGGCGCACGCTTGTAATTCCAGCATTTGGGAGACTGAGACTGGGGGATCCGGGTTCGCGGCCAGCCTCAGCTACCTAGTGAGGCACTCCGCAACTTAGTGAGACTCGGTTTCAAAATAAAGAATAAAAAAAATAGGGCTGGGGGTGTAGCTCGGAGGTAGAATGCCCCTGAGTTCAATCCCTAGTACCGCAAAACAAAACAAAACAAAACAAAAAACACAAATAACAACATGCCTGCTTTAATCTTTTGTGTGTGTGTGTGTGTGGTACTGAGGATGGAACCCAAGGGCCTTCTACCTCTGAACTACACCACCAGCCCGATTTTTTTATTCTTTATTTTGAAATAGGGTATCACTAAGTTGCAGAGGGCCTCACTAAGTAGCTGAGGCTGGCCTTGAACCTGTGATCCTCCTGTCTCAGCCTCCCAAGTACTGGAATTACAAGCATGTGCCACCACTCCTGGCTCTGCTTTAATCTTAAATTATAATTCTTTTATGAATTGTGCCTGTTGTCTCCCTTATTTCCTCTGCCTTTGTCATGTACTAGATCTGAAGTGTACATTTTTTTATATAAAATACACTAAGTACAAGAGTCATTGTGTTCGCAAGTCTACTTACCACCCCATCCTAAAGAGGATGATAATGCCACATTTTTCTGGTTTGGTTGGACCTCACGTTCTGAACACTAAAGATGGTGATAATAAGGGTGGTGACAGCAATGATAGCAGTTTCTTTCTATGATATTGATGTCAGACACTTTCAGAAACAATTTGAACATTCCTAACTTGTGCTTCATGCAATTTTATGACTTTCTCACTCATAAATTTAATCCATGCTCAACTGTTTTTATTTCTAGGCCATATAACCCTTTATTGGGCATTAAGTGCTATAATTTTACTACCCACGGTGTAAAATAACTCTCCCTTCTTATTTGTGTCTCTTGGCTTCAAGAAATACTCATTAATTCAAATATTGGCGATCAAATCTCTGCTTACTCTATCTACAGATGTAACCTCAATTGTTTATCTTTTTTTGATCTGCATAGACCTAAATGATCTAAAGTTTTGAGCTCTCTATAAATAAACAAAATATATAATATGTAAGCAAAAAACAACCTAAAATTTGAGTTAATCTGATGCAAAAAAAGGAGCAGACAGGAAATAGCAGACCATCAAGACAATTTTTTTGTGTGCGTGGTACTGGCGATTGAATCCAGGGGCCTCTACCTCTGAGCTACACTCCCAGTCCTGTTTTTTAGTTTTATTTTTGAAAAAGGGTCTTCCTAGGCTGATGAGAGTCTCATTACTTTCTGAGCCTGTCTTCAAATCTGCCTCAGCCTCCTAAGTATGAGGATCACAAGCGTGAGTCACCATGCCCAAATATTAATTATGTTTTTATGAATGATTATCTATTTATACTTCCCTTTATCTGCAATGTGAACCCCTTGGGGACAGAGAATGGTTTTTATTCAATCTTTATACCTATCTCCAGCATAATGGTTCTCAACCATCTGTACAACTAGATTCCTGAAGGTTAAAACCCAGAGCTCCTCATTCAGCAGGAGTGGGGTGGAGTCTGTGGATTTGCATCTAATGAGCTCCCAGGTGATCTTGATGCTGCAGGTCTGGTGGATGTGGTTAGAAGAGATCTGCCTTAGTACATAGGAGGCTCTCACAAAAGGTTGGTTGCCCTGTATTGAGGCAACGTGGTTGGAAGGAGACATTAGACAAACAGGCTTGTGAGGTTAGGGTATTAGTTGGGTGGTACCTAAGGTGCCATACCACAGAGAGGTCGAAGTTATTTATCACATAATAGCTCTGAGGGAAGAGGGTATTCTTAGGGCAACAAGGCATCAATTACAGTTTTCTGGGGCCAGGAACCCAGGATGGACAGTCAGTTGTTTTTAATTAATTAATACTGGGGATTAAACCTAGAATCAACCTCTAAACTACACCCCCAGCCCTTTTTATCTTTATTTTGAAACAGGGTCTCACTAAGTTGCTGAGGCTCGCTTCAAATCTGCAATCCTCCTGTCTCAGCCTCCCAAATACTGGGATTACAGGTATGCACCACCACATCCAGCTGTCAGGAAATATCTTGACAGGAGCATTTTAATTTATTTTATTTTATTTTGCGGTACTGGGGATTGAACTCAGGGCCATTCTACCTCCGAGCTATACCCCCAACCCTTTTTTTATTCTTTATTTTGAAACTGGGTCTCACTAAGTTGCGGAGTGCCTCACTAGGTAGCTGAGGCTGGCCTCGAACCCGGATCCTCCAGTCTCCGCCTCCCGAATGCTGGGATTACAAGTGTGCGCCACCACGCCCGGCGACAGGAGCATTTTATATGGTGAAAAACAGCAACAAACTATTTGGGACTTACAAGCAAGAAGAATGTCAAAGCTGAAGGGGTCTCAGGAAGAGATTTGTTTCTGTAGCAGATAATTAGAAAGTCAAGATAAAAGAAGCAGTAGTGGTTGGATTGAACATCAACTTAGATATGGGAAATGGGTAAGAGAATTGAGTTCAAGGTGCCCTAGAGGCAAAAACACATACATGACCTTTTTTTTTTGGTGCATCACAATTATACATAAACATGGGATTCATTGTGATGTATTTGGACATGCAGGCACATGATTATTTGGCAGAAATGTGGACGCAGAGTAATCATCTGGGAATTCTTTTTCTTTGTACTGAGCTTGTGGGAGTTTTAAAGATGACGTAGAAAACAACTAGAAAAAAGGCAAGCATAAAAACAATGAAAGGACCATCATAACTCACTAAAGAGCCAGAAACCTCAGAAATTCCACTGGTAAAGTTTTCTGTAAGGGGCTCAGGAGAGGGAACCAGCACAAAACAACATGGTTGCCTTACTTTCTCAAGAGTACTCACCTCCTCTTCTACTGTAAGCATTTTCTTCTGGAATACAGTTGAGGAGCAAGACACTTCTCGCTTACGGGCTGTCTGGTTTGTGATGGGAACACTTCTTTCCCCAGGGCTGATTCCCATGGTTATGTCTGGATAAGCCATGCAGGTTTTTAAAAAATTACCACAGAACCCCTTGTTTTGCAGGGAGGCGCTTGTGAACTCAGGCAACTCTTGGATAACCTATTTATCTGAACCGACAAAAATTGCTCTCAGGGGGCCTCCCTGTGGGACATACTAGTGTGCAGGGAGATCTGGTGGTAAGAGCCCAGCACACAGCTCTTCATCACTGCATATAGAAAATGGGACATGGCTTTCTTCCCGGAAAGAGCCTGTACTTTTAAATATTTAAAAAAAAAAAAAAGGAGAGAAACCTGTAAAATCAGACCACTTCATTCTAAATAGAGTCATATAAATCACATCATCTGCTTTTCAGAAGTACTTTTAGAAAATGACAACTGGAGGCCTGATTTACTATGTGCATATGTGAGGAGGGATGTAAAAAAATCAATTTGTATTCAAGAGAGCCAACACAGTTATATCAAATGTTAAATCTTTTATTGATTTGAGGAGCACTGGATGTGATGTCTTGCTATGGTTTGAATATGGTTTTGTCCCTTCTGAACTCCTCTTGGAGTTTATTCTCCATTGAGAAGTATTGAGAAGGCAGAAATTTAACCTATCATGTTTATAGGTCTTTGGGGGAGTGAAAAGGTCATCAGGGTGGAGACTCCATAAATGAATATAAGTGGCTGGAAGAGAGAGAGAAAGAGAGAGAGAGAGGGGGGGGGTAGATTGCATGCACAGAATAGAGTGTACTGAGAGAAGATAGATTCTGGACTAGCAAGAAAGGTCAAACTACTCTCGGGAACAGTAGTTAAGGTGTATCTCTGGGTTCCTCATTAGGAGAAACAAGAAATAATAAATGGGTGACTTTAGGCAAGTTGGTGAATCTTCTTTCTTGCTTGTAAAAGTGGTACTAATAATTTCTACCTTATAGAACTGACATAAATATTAAATGAGATATTGAATGTAAAATACCCAGCCTATGGCAAATACATAAGACATGCTAGCTCATTAATTATTGTTTGTGAAACTATATGCTTTGTTATTCTCAAAAAACTCTTCTACTATCTTCTTGAAGAACCCTCTGGGAAGAGACCTCTGTACATGACCTGTTATAAGCAAAATGAATAAGCAGAATGTCTTAAAGCAGCAGTATTCAATACAGTTCTACAATGATGGACATGTTCTCTATCTGCACCATCCAATGCTGTAGCCATTAGCCCCACAAGAAGCTATTGGGCACTTGAGACTGCTTCTAAGAAAGTAAATATTTATTTCTTTAGTTTTAATGAATTTAAATTCACATGGACATACCACATTGGACAGTTTCTTTAAGTATGCTATTCCTATACACATAAAAGACATTGTGTAGGGGCTACTGTGGCCTAGTGTGCTTCAGGTGCAGACTCTCACCTCTTAGAAGCTGGATTCGAATCCTTACTCTACCCTTTAGAAGCTGAGCTATGTTGGGCAAGTTTCTCAACCTCCTGTGCCTGTTTCAACTTTAGTCACATGAGATTGGCAATATCATAATATACACTTTGCTGGTCTATGAGGATTAAAGGAGAGAATTCATATAGATCAGTAGTTCTCAAAGTGAAACATATTTAAGAATCACCTGGAAGGCTGTCAAGGCACACATTTCTGGGTGCATGCCCCAAGTTGATTCAGTAGGTCCGAAGCAGAACCAGAGTATTTGCATTCCTAATGAATTCCCAGTGATGCTCCTGTTACTGGTCTGGGGACCTCACTTGAAAAAACACTGGGTTATTGCTTGGGTATTACTTGTCTTCCAAAGGTCCTTGTGGTGAATGCTTGGTCCCCAGCATGGTGCTATTGGTAGGTGGTGGAAAATTTAAGAGGTGGGGCCCAGAAGGTCTTCCAGTCATTGGCGGGGGAGGGGGGTGCCTTTGGAAGGGATAGTGGGATCCAATCTCTCGTACATTCTCTTTTCACTTCCTGGGGCATCTGGCGCATCATGAAGTCAGCACATCTCCACAGAGCCAACCAATCTTGGACTAAAATTTCTAATACTGTGAGCCAACATAAACCTTTTCTCCTCACAAGTTTGATTATCTCAGGCATTTGTTACAGTGATAGAAAGCTGACTAATATACCATAATAAGACATTTAGTACAGTGCCTGATACAGTATGAGAACGCAACAGTGTTAGTGACTTTTATAACTACCCTTATGGGGTGCATAAGGAGGGTTTCTGGGGGTGGGGGAGTCATACTTTATTAGAATTCTCCAATTCATTTTCTGACATTACTTTGATAGATATTTATGAGGCACCTACAAAGTGCAAGATATGCCTACAGTGTTCTGAGTGCCTAGTTGGAAAAGGTGGGCTTTGAATAGGGTTTGTCAGTAGGTGGAGCCACAGAACATAACCTACCTGATCATTATTACTAACATCTGAAATACTTCAGTGTTTCAACTGTCCACAAGACATATGGAAAATAAGAATTAAAATTGCCTTTTGAAGTGAACCATAGTTATATGTATTCGTGATTCTTCGTCTCTATTAAAAAAATGGTGCAGCAGAAAAGACTGGGATTTGAATCAGTAGACTAAGTAAAAGACTCACCCTCACCAATGTGGGGAGGCATCAGCTAATTAGTTGGAGGATCACCCAGATGGAACAAAAAGATGAAGAACCAATTTGCTTTCTTTTTGAGCTTATATATCTGCTTTCTCCTGTCCTGGGACATCAGTCTCTGGTTCTTGGGCATTCAGATTCTAGGGCTTATACCAGCCTCCCAGATTCTCAGGCCTGTTTTCCATCAGTTACCCTGGTTCTCTGGCCTTTGGATTTGGACCAAATTATACCACTGGCTTTCCTGAGTCTCCAGATTGCAGATAGTACATTGCA